>JBCNJP010005806.1:0-28000 GCA_039602395.1 Deinandra increscens subsp. villosa
GCTCAGAACCTTTAATTTGTAAAACCTCTCATAATGAACTTTTTCAGCCTTAAATATTTCCTTCTTAGTTATCTTCAGCCCAACTTTCTTTAATTTCTATTCCGCCGCTCAACACTTGGATCAATATCAAAAATTTTGTTCTTTTTCAGACGGTTAGCCTTTCTTACATTAATCTCATGCTCTTTCCAGAATGTTTACTTTTAGAACTCGATGCTTCATGCCTTTTCTTGGTTAAACGAGAAAATTCAGCTTTAACCTCTGGAAGATTTTTCTGTTCATCATAAAATATTGACTCATTAATATCTTTATGTGTAATGATCTTTTCCATTGGTATAATCGGCTTTTCTCTCTCAAAAGATGAACTAGACACAAATTTTGACATTAACAGAACATCCGACTGCCTTGCAACTTTCTTCCATTCTTCATTGAGTTTCTCTTTCTTTCTGACTTTTCTCTTCCTCGGATTTGGGATTAGCAAACTTTGAATACTCAGCTTCTTCCTTCTTATCCAAACTATTCACAGATTTGGTGATGACAACTGGTAGAGGAACAGTTTTCTCAAAAGTTCGTAAAATTTTTTCATCATTTGAAAGAAAACTTATGAACGACTGTGAATTTTTCACGTTGTTCAGCTTCCAGTCTCACAAACCTTTAAAGCATAAATCTTTTGTTGAGCGTCTGCCAACTCTTTCTCAGTATTTATTAACTGCTTGGCAACTTGTCTCAGCTTTCTGCAATCTCCTTTCCTCTAACACATCATACAAATTTTTGTACCCTGACCCCATTTCTGCTTATAAATCTTCATATTTTCCTCCGGGAGCTTGTTATCATGAACCAATTCAGCTTTCTCAGTAACCAAAACTTTATTATCATCCTCAAATATCTTTGCTTTTGCAACACACTTATCACAAGTGTTGTTGAGATAATCTAGCTTCTCCTTTGATATTGCAAACAAATCGTCAAAAACTTCACATGCTTCTTTATCTTTAAGTTTATATTTCTCAACCTCTTTCAACAAACAGTCATTCTCTTCAGTAAGTTTGGCAATTTGATGTTGAGCTCTAAGATTATTCTCAGCTGCTTCATTGCAAATGACTTTGAGATGATTATAATCTTCTTTAAATGACTCTGATTTCCAACCTTTTATTATTAGTCTACCATTTTCTTCCACTAACTCTGCAATCTTTTCATGCAAAGCTTTGTTTTCCTGCTGAACTTTGACTTTTTCCTCGGCAGCTTCGCCACAAGTCTCATGAAGACTTTTATATTTTTCCATTAAAGAATCATAAGTAGCAGATAAATCTTCAAATTTCTTTTCAGTTTTCTTCAATTCTTCTTTTGCATTCTTCCACTCCTTATGCAAACATATATTTTCATCAAGTAATTTTGAAATCTTTTCACATAAGCCTACACCCTCAACCTGAAATAGCATTCTAACCTCTTTTAATTCTTTTTCTTTTCGTTTACATTCAATAACCAACAATTCCTTTTCTTGAACCAACTCACGAATCTTTTTGTCCTTTTGTGAACAGAATTCACAAACTGACTCTTAACCACCACTAGATTCGGAATTATTATCAGTCAAACAACTATCACTATGTTCAATTGTTTCCATCAAAGTAGATTGATCACCAAAATATTTACTCCCTTCATAACCCTCATCACTATGAGTAAGCAAGGATTTCTGAACTTTTGATTTAGGAGTAGTAGCATTCTGACTTTTTTTGTTTTGACTTTGAACATTCCCTGGCAAAATTACCCAAATTAGAATATTTGTAGCATTTGACTTCGGATTTATATAATCCAAACTTTCCTTCAGAATTAAAATTTCGTTTCCCAGTTTTCTGAAAAAACCTCTTAATCCTCCTTGACAACATTACTACTTGCCAGTTTAAATCCATCTATTCTAGATTATCAATATCAATCTGATTAAAATCTTCATCAACCAATTCAACATTAGTAAATTTTCAGTATACGATGAAGAAATCAATGCTGATATCAATGTCGGATAATCATCAGCAGATTGAACCGCAAAAACCACTCTGACTTGAAAAATTAGGAATTGTGAAATTGCAACCCTCAGAATGTTTTTTTAGAAGATTCTCGACATTCTGTCAGCTAGAAAAGCTGTTATCAGAGTTGAACTTGAAGTAGATTTTGATTTTGAACTCAAACTTGCCGCATTTTGACCATGATAAATTTCAGGATATTGAACTTGAGCAGGAGTTTTATTGACATTCAACATTTCCATCTCTCGGCTTGCAACTTACCAGTTAGTGTATTGTAAGTCCAAGATGAATATTTTTATCATGTGTAAGAAAAAGCACATAATTCTCCCACTTTGATGGTAAAGCTTCAATAATCTTTTCTTTCAAATCATCATCCTTCTTCTTGACATCAACAAATTCCATTTGACTTATCAAATGTGCGAATCTTGACATTAGAGCAGTGATACTTTCATTCTCATAACATATGAAATTATCAAATTCTCTTGTTAACACCTTACTTCGACTCTTTTTGTATTGCTCATTACCCTCACACCCTTATTATAACGCATCCTATAATTGCTTCGACTTGGTACAAGTAGAAAATTAATGCAACAACTCCTTGGGTAATGCCATAGTAAGAATACCATAAGCTTTTTGTTCTTTCTCATACATCGTCTTTTCTTCCACACTATAACTTCATTGTTTTTCCTCACCATTACCATCAACCGGGTATAGGGCTGTTCAAAAAACTCGTAGCTCGTGGCTCGCTCGAAGCTCGCTCAGAAAAAACTCGAAATTATTTTGCTCGAAAACCAGCTCGATTATAAACGAGCCGAGCCAGCTCGGCTCGGTTCCTAAACGAGCCGAGCCCAAGCCAAGGTCAGCTCGGCTCGTGGCTCGCTCGTTAGTTAGCTCGTTGGCTCGCTCGCTTGGCTCGTTTAAATTTAAGCTTAATTTTTATTATATATACATATATATAACCGAAAATTATGAGTTTATTATTTATAATATAATTTTTAAGTTAATTACTAAGTTTCCTATAGTATTTTCCTTAATAAAATACTAAATTAAAATAAGATATAAAACTGATATGATACTTTTCAGTAAGAAATATTTGTTTTTATTGCAAAATAAATAAATAAACATCGAATTTTAAAATTTTCATTACGAGTATGTCAAAAATTATGTTTTAGTCATGTTATATATCAATATGTGTAAATAATATAAATTTTAAAAAATTAACTAGATGGCTCGACGAGCCGGCTCGGCTCGACTTTTAACGAGCCGAGCTTGAGCTCAATATTTTAGCTCGTTAAAATAAACGAGCTGGCTCGGCTCGGCTCGGTTTCTAAACAAGCCGAGTCCGAACTTACCATGGCTCGGCTCGACTCGGCTCGTTTACAGCCCTAACCGGGTATGTATAACCATCCTTAATTGGATTCCATAAATCAACATCATTCATACTGAAATAAGCTTATATGTTTCACACAACTATGAAATCTTCCAATTTGAGTAGCTTAGGAACTTTCTGACTTGTTCCAATTTTGTTATCAAAGTTAAGTAACGCTTGAACGATGGATTGAACAACGCAAAATGCTTGAAATTCACCCATATTGAAATTTTTTAATAATCTGTTCAACGAACCAAGATTGAATTCTTTTCCAACGAACTAAATATGTTGACAAACCAAGATAGTCAACGGATATCTTCAACGAACCAAAATAATGAACGGACCAAAACTTGTCAACGGACCAGTCAGTTAGCGAACCAAGAAAACACAGCGAACCAACTTCTTCAACGAACCAAAAAATGATCAACAAACCAATTGGTTCGGTAGAGTAACTGCCACGAACCAACAATGAATATTCAAAGGACAGACCCAAGACAATCTTCTAGGAATGGACTAAACAGATTGAAGATCTACTAGGCGAACCAAAAACAGACGAACCAGTACATGAAGATATAAAGGACAAACCAATGATATTTTGTTAGAACACAATGTAAATGTAATAGAATATAGTCAAGTATTAGAAGAAAATATAAGATATATTCTTAAAAGAGAAAGGATATGAAAATATGTACGATTTACAGATTTCTGTATTCGTTCAGAACTAATCTGGAATTTCCAAAGTAGTTCTCTACAGACCAGTTTCTACAGAAATCCTCATTTCTGTAGAAGGTATCTAATGGGAAGCATTACTAGTCTTCAAAGAAGAGTCCTGAAGGAGTTCTGGACTATCAGAAGATAAAGTTTACAAGAAGAACAAATCTGCCTTTGTGTGAAGAACAAGTAAAGATGAATACCAACTTGGTATTAAATACGAAAGTAGTTGAAGACAGTTAAAAAGAGATAAATTGAATATCCTTAATTTATCTCTATATACTCTGACACACTCCAAATTCCAAGTCCTCACCCACATTATTCGCTTGCGACTTGCTACTACTTCCTATATATAGCAAGCGGACTTCACCAAAGAAAGCAAGACAATAAGCACACAACTCACAAGCTTCTCAAAGCAACTACAACCTACTCCCATAGAAAAGTTCTTTCTGTTGATATATTGTTACACTATAAACTCATGTAAACCATTATTTACATTTGAGATATACAAAAAAACCCTTTTTATGAATTGTTGTCTTCCAATTTGATTTACTTTCCGCAAATTATTTATCTTGTTTAAATCAAATTGTGCCAATATTGTTAAGGATCCCCTCACGAGACCCAACAATTGGTATCAGAACAGTTTTAATAACCAATATTCAAAGATCTTGCTCTTTAAGATATTTTCATTAACATTCCCTCAAAAATGTCTTTAAGCTGGAAAATGGGAAATCTCTTGGCTCATTAGCAAAAACTCCTATGCTTGCTAGGGAGGAATATCCCAGTGGAAAATTAGAATTACCAACTTTCTAAAAGAAGTTGATAGTTCCCTGTTGGATTGTAAGCCAATGGACCCCATTGTCCCACAGTCGACATTCCTGAGATAAAGGAAACTGAAACCTCAGCCGATGTTCCTACTCGCACCATACACAAAAATAGAAAATGGTGGAGCAAGGAGGACAAGACCAAAGAAATGAATGAGGAGCAAAAACTGTTCTCATTAGGGCTCTTTCCCATGAGATATTCTGTCAAGTTGATTGCAATACCTCATCCAAGGGCATATGGGATGCCCTTGAAAAACTTTTTGATGGAGGAAATCAAATGAAAAGAAAGAACTAAGGCATTAAACGAGTATGAGTCTTTCAAGTCACTCCCAAGTGAGTCACTCTTAAACACTTACGACCGTTTTGCCACAATAATCAACAATCTAAGAAAGTTCAATGTTTCTAAATCAAATGAGGAAACAAACACTAAATTTACAAAAAGCCTTCCTCATGAATGCAGAAGTCTAACCATGACTCTCCAATCAAATTTGGATTTGGAAGAGAAAAGCCCAAATGATCTCTTCTGTATTCTAGACTTTCAAGAGTCTGAAATACTAGACATCTCTAAAACCAAAGTTGATCCACTAGCTCTTTACTCTGAAAAGAGAAAGAAACTCTAAACAAGAGCCAATCCATTAAAAAAGAAAAGATTTAAGTGACTAAAAAATAGAATCTTCTAAAAGTGAAACGGAAAAATGAGTCATTTGAAAAATCATTAGCACTACTGACTAAACAGTTTGGGAGATTCAACAAAAGGAATCCCTCCTGGTCAACCAGAAAAAACTTATCAAAAGGTGAAGAAAGTAAGAAACAACCTTCAGAATTTAACAAACCTGAAGTTGACAAAAGTGACATAAAGTACTTCAAATGTGGAATAATGGGCCATTATGCCTCTGAATGCAAGAATCAAAAACTAAAAGACGCAACATACTATAAAAGAAAGTATGAACAGGTCATGCAGAGAGAAAAAACGTTAATGGCTAAAGTTGAAAATTGGGACTCAGATTCATCATCTGAAGATGAATGCCATGCAAACAGATGTCTTATGGTTAATGATGAATCTTACTCGTCCGATCTCGCTGAAACTTCACATGAGAAACAAGTAGGCTCCTCTCATACTGATCTAATTTTTTAATTCAACAACATGTCAATAAACTACTAAGTTCTTCAAGAAATCTCCGAAAGAAACAAACTTTTAAATGAAAATAAGTTTAAAACCTTTAAAGAAGAAATAAACTCTCTCCTATCTGAACTCCATCAACTAAAAGGAGACAGAGAAAATGAATTGTCAAAATTAAGACAACTCGAGACACAAAACTTTAGTAATAAAGCCAAAATTGATCACTATGAGACCGAGCGTGTAACTCTGTATCAAAGGTTGCATATGGAAACTAAGAAAATAAACGGTCTCATAAATGCTCATGACCAACTTGAGAACATGACAAATACACCAAGAAACTATGGTCAAGGGATTGGGTATATACGTGGGACTAAAAGTTCCAAAACTGTCTTTGTAAAAAGCAGCAGTCAGAATGACTCACAACTGGATAACAATGTCAAAGCAGGAATCCAGTTTTTGAAACCTCAACCCAAACATAAGTCTGATCTTGATGACTCTAACAAATCTAAATCCGATTCAACAAACTCCACGAGTCCCTCAAGTCAAAACTTTGAAAACTTTGGGAAAGAACAAACTACAGGCATTGTATGTGCACTGAAATGGTGAAACTGGTTGGAAAACACTATAGCATGAAAAGTATAAACCCTGTAAATGCTAACATTTCTTTAAGTGTTTCTTCCAAATCAGTGAAAATCAAAAGAAGGAAAGAATCTACAGAAACAATAAACAAAAAACCTAAAAGCAAATGGGTTCCAAAAGCCAGATAAAATCTCTTTTTGAAGTTGTACAGACATTCTTCAGAATTTCTGAAGCACATCTGCATCAACTAAGAAACTTTCTCCCTCGCACTTATCAAGGGGGAGCCTTTCTTGTGTTTTCTTTCTTTTCTTTCTTCTTTCTTTTCCTCTTATCTATCTAAATAAATGAAGATTCTGAAAAGACACGTGTTACTCTCAGAATCTCTCTTCAAAAAGTTGACTTTCTCTTCCCTCCTGAAATGCAATGATGCCCATCAAATCACATTTTTAAATGACATGAGCATATCGAGAAGCAAAACTTTATGCATTAAGGCACCCAAAAGAGGTAATAATAACTCTAAATAGGAGATTGATGATTATAAGAGTTAATTTTCTCTCACAAACCCTCTCACTTTCACTAGGAGTCTAAATAGTCGACAAAGTCCAAAAGTCTTACTGACAAATCTTCAGATCTCTGTACTCTTCCCGGTTACAAATAGATGGATGTCATTTTCATAATCTACTCATCCCAATCTCCATCTAAACAAATCTTCATCTCAAAATGGATCTTCAAGCCTTAATGGACAGACAAGCCTTCCAAATTCCACTCCACCGCACCCACAATCTTTATCTTCACACATCCAACCACCAACAAACGTACACCAGAATGATGAGATTTGTGCAGACATGCACCATTGGATTTTCCCTCACCAAAAACAATCCCATCAGATATGAATTTCTAATGGAATTTTGGTTCAACGCCAGATCCGACCCAAACTCACCAGGGAGTCCAATCAGAACTCGGGTGAACCACTTTACATTTGAAGTCATTGAAGACTCCATTCGCTCAACCCTCAACTTAAATGACAAAAATAGGGTCACTCACTTCAATAGAACTCAAGTCACTAAAACATTCATTGACATTGGGTATGCTGGAGAACTCTTGGAAGAATAAGCCAACAGATTCTGTCGCACCCCCAAAATACCACTAACGGAATTTATGCCGTTAAGGGGCGCGACTAGACCAGGATCCACAACCGTAGTTACAAATACTAAACGAATCAGGGTTAGTTCAAACACAAGTTATAAATCAAAGTCTTAAATTACATACGCAGCGGAAAATAATTGTCCTTAGCACTAACCACGTGCTTTACATAAATGTCGTATTAAATTCCCAAAATAGTTCAATTAAAATAAAGGTCTTCACGTGTCATGCCAACCCGCTCCGGATACTCCTTAGTGATCTGCAAAAGTTTAAACCACGCAAGTGTCAACCTAACGGTTGGTGAGTTCACAGTGGGCTTGTCATGCATTGGCCCGGTCTCATAATCATAATTCGTGTCAAGATGTACTTACAAAATATTTATTTGTGAAAAGCAATGCTCGTAATTAAATCTCAGTTTATAAATGGTTTGTCCGTGACCTACGTCATCGGGTATGTACTAGTTCCGTAAAGTTAAAGGACTCAACCGATATCGCGGGTAGCTAATCCGTTGTTCCATGCTCTAAGGAAGTTTGTACCAAAGCTGACTTATTTTGTGGGGGCCGAGCCATCCCGTACAGTGCGGACATAGTCATCGCGGTTTTTGCCTCCCCCGTGTCCTCCCCGGGACTACGGTCAAATAGGCTGATATTGTTCCTCCGTGCACTCCCCGTGCCACGGGGCGGAGTTTGTCAAACTCCAGTAGATCTACCCAACATCCCCTCGCTTTCACAAATTAATGGCACAATTTAAGTTGAGGACTTTTAAGTTATAAGGCATCCTTAGAAAACATGTGATATCATATGGTTTAGACTTTAACCTACACTAGCCATATTAAAACGTTTTCAGTTTTGTTTCGGAAAAATAGTTTGTTCACAGTTCACAAGTGTTTCCCATAAAACACTTCAGTTCATCAAGTGGGTGCCGAGCATCCCGAGTTCTCAAGTTTATCAGTGAGGTGCCTAGCACTCTCGAGTTTAATCAGCATTGTTTTTCGTTAAGTTATTCGGTGTGGCCCAAACGGACTCACGGAAAGCGGGTTAGTGACACTCACCTTGGGTTGCACTGCTACACTTGCTAAGTATCCAAGTATGTTGTTTAACGAGGACCTAGAACACGTTTAGGTCTTAAGTATTAGTTTTGTGTCTAATCTTTACTTAACGTCACTATGGCCCATAACATAGCACGTTGCAACTATGACTCGACATACCGACGCACGACACCAATGGTTGATCATAAACAAGGGTTCATATAAATCAGATATCAAGCATGTTTCATCATGGCATAATCATGTAAGTCATGGCATAACACTTAAGCAAATTTCACAAGTTTGGTTTTTAGGTCAGGTCTTAGTTTCGCTAGCATAGTTTCGCTAGGCAGTTTCGCTAGGTGCACGGGCAGCACTTTCGCTAGGCAATGCCCGGTGACACAGTTTCGCTAGGATAGTTTCGCCCGAAACTGCTGACGCAGTTTCGCTAGCCTAGTTTCGCAGGGAAACTGGTTTGAACTTTCGTTCAGGTATTTCGCTCGATAGTTTCGCTCGAGCTGGTCTGGTCAGGTTACCCGGCGACACTATAGTTTCGCTAGTCAGTGTCGCTGGAAGGAGATATAATTTCGCTACTTAGTTTCGCCCAGAGAACAGACAGTTTCGCTGGTCGCGAAAAACATACGGATTTGCCTAAAAATCAACCTAACAGCTTCTGATCATACATGCAATTCATTATCTAGTATCCATAGGCATTTACCAACATAAATCAAGCAGCTTTATCATGTTTAACATGCATTTTAACCATCAAATCTCTAAAAACACTTCTAAACCCTAAAATGACCAAAATTGCATAAATCATCATCATGGTTTGTTTTTAAACGTAAAGTTGCTGACTTTATGGTAGATCTAGCATCCCTAAGCACTATCTCAGAAGCATACAAGTTTTCATGAAGGTTTGAGCATACTTTATAAAGGAACACATAGAAAACACATAAATAAAGGTTTTTGGGACTCACGTTTGGATCAAGAATCGATAGATGAGATGAGATGATGGTCTAGAGGCTAAGATCTTGGTCTCTTGATGGTATTCTCGGCTGACCAGGTTCCAGAGAAGTGTATGTGTGTGTTGGTTGTGAAATGAGGCAAATGAGGCTACTAGGGTTCATTAAGTTTATTTATATCAGAGGCTAGTTTCGCTGGCAGTTTCGCTGGCCAGGCGAAACTAGCTCTGGTCTCGGTTACATTGATCAGTCTAGCCTGCTACCGGGCGAATCTGTAGTTTCGCTCGGTAGTTTCGCTGACTACCAATTTTAGGCAATTTTCACATAATCAAGTATTTACAATTAATCATGCTATTCACAATAATAAGTCATGTATTTAAATCACATTACACATAAAGACAATCAATGATGAGCACATAACACATATGGGCGGGTTCGGTGATCAACCAAAGGTCGTGGACGTATTCGGCCTAGTTAAGCATTAGTTACTAAGTTAACACTTATAACGTAACTAACGGGTTTGTCTAACGGAAGTTAACCTTGAAATTCTCGGGTGTCACATCATTCCCCTGAAATTGGAATTTTCGTCCCGAAAATTATTCTTGTGTCGTAGCGTTCCCAGCATCAGCTGTCGTCGTTGCTATCGTCGCTGGGGAAAGAAAGCAAAAAGTTTTAGGGTTCTCACATCCTCCTCCCGTTAAGGAATTTTGGTCCCCAAAATTAAATTATACCTTGAGTTTCTGTGGACGTTTGCTCAAACAAGTGAGGATACTTTTTCTTCATCTGATCCTCACGCTCCCAAGTATATTCAGGTCCACGTCTTGAGTTCCATCGCACCTTGACGATCGGAATCTTGCTACGTTTGAGGGCTTTCTCCTCGCGTCCCATGATTTCTACTGGTTGCTCAATAAATCTCAAATGTTCGTCGATTTCCAATTCCTCCAGAGGAATTATTTCGATGTCTTCAGCCAGACATTTCTTCAGATTGGAAACGTGAAACACGTTGTGAACTCCATCGAGTTCAGCAGGGAGTTGCAATCGATAGGCCACCGGGCCTACTTCTCCAATGATTTCAAACGGACCGATGTAGCGAGGATTTAACTTTCCACGCTTCCCGAAGCGTATCACTCCCTTCCAGGGAGATACCTTCAACAATACTTTGTCACCCACCTCAAACTTTAGAGGTTTTCGGCGTTTGTCGGCATAACTCTTCTGTCGATCACGTGCTGCAGCTAGCCGTTGCCTGATTTGAATAATTCGCTCGGTCATATCATGGATGACTTCCGGTCCAGTAAGTCCTTTTTCACCCGTTTCAGCCCAACACACGGGCGATCTACATTTTCTGCCATACAGTGCTTCAAAAGGTGCAGCACTTATACTTGAATGGTAACTATTGTTGTAAGAGAATTCCACCAGTGGAAGGTGAGTCTCCCAATCTTTTCCAAAGTCAAGGACGCAAGCTCGGAGCATATCTTCTAAGGTTTGAATCGTTCGTTCCGATTGACCATCTGTTTGTGGGTGATAGGCTGTACTCATGTCTAGTCGGGTTCCCAATGCTTCCTGCATTGATTGCCATAACCGGGAAGTAAATCGAGGATCTCGATCGGAAATTATAGTCTTAGGCACACCGTGAAGCTTCACAATTTTGTCGATGTACAGCTTTGTCAATTTATCCATATTATCACTTTCCTTCATCGGGATGAAATGTGCAGATTTGGTTAACCGATCGATGACAACCCAAATCGCATCCGGTTGATTTGATCGATGAGGTAATCCCGTTACAAAATCCATGGAGATGTCCTCCCATTTCCATTCTGGGATTTTTGGCTGTTGTAGTAAACCAGAAGGCTTTTGGTATTCAATCTTGACTCTTGAGCAGGTAAGACACTTAGCCACATATCGCGCAATGTCGGCTTTCATGTTCGGCCACCAATACAAACCCTTCAAATCTTGGTACATTTTATCTGATCCAGGGTGTACCGAGTATCTTGACTTGTGGGCCTCGTCCATCACGAGCTCACGGAGATTTCCAAACAATGGAACCCAGATTCTGTCATTATAGTACGTGAGTCCATCGGACTTAACTTCAGAATGGCCATCTACACCACGCAGTGCTTCAGCTGCGAAGTTTTCTGCTTTCAAAGCTTCTCGTTGGCAGTTACGGATCCGATCCGGTAATCCTGAATGTATTGTAAGTTGAAGCGCTCGTACCCGACGAGGCTTTTCATACTCTTTCCGACTTAAAGCATCAGCCACAACGTTGGCTTTTCCAGGATGATACTTAATTGCCAAATCATAATCGTTCAGTAATTCAACCCACCTTCTTTGCCGCATGTTGAGGTCTTTCTGATCAAAGATGTGCTGTAAACTTTTATGATCGGTGAATATTGTGCACTTTGTTCCGTATAAGTAGTGTCTCCAAATCTTGAGTGCATGAACAACGGCTCCCATTTCCAAATCATGCGTTGTATAATTCTTTTCAGTATCCTTTAGTTGCCTGGACCCGTAGGCAATTACCTTGTCTCGTTGCATCAACACACAACCAAGTCCTTGAATCGATGCATCGCAATAAACCACAAAGTCGTCAACTCCATCAGGTAACGCAAGAATTGGAGCCGAACATAACATATCTTTAAGCGTTTGGAACGCGCGTTCTTCTTTCTCACCCCATCTGTATTGCACTCCTTTGTGCGTTAAGGCCGTTAAGGGTTGAGCCAATTGAGAGAAACCCTTAATAAACCTTCGATAATATCCGGCAAGTCCTAAAAATTGTCGGATTTCCGTTGGCGCTCTTGGTGTAGACCAGTTCTTTATAGCTTCCACTTTGGCTGGATCGACATGAATTCCTTCCTCATTAACAATGTGTCCAAGAAACTGGACCCCGCGAATCCAAAAATCGCATTTCGAAAATTTAGCATAAAGCTGTTCCTTGCGGAGCAATTCCATTATAAGTCGCAGATGCTCCTCGTGTTCTTCCTTTGACTTGGAGTAGATCAAAATATCGTCGATGAAGACTATCACAAACTTATCGAGGTACGGCTTGCACACTCGATTCATCAGGTCCATAAACACAGCAGGTGCATTGGTTAGCCCAAACGGCATAACCAGGAACTCGTAGTGTCCATACCGAGTTCTAAAAGCAGTCTTAGGAACATCCTCTTCACGAACACGAAGTTGGTGATAACCAGACCGTAGATCAATCTTTGAGTAGTAGCTTGAACCCTGTAGTTGGTCGAAGAGGTCGTCGATTCGAGGAAGTGGATACCGATTCTTGATCGTAACTTTGTTAAGCTCTCGGTAGTCGATACACATGCGGAACGTTCCATCCTTCTTCTTAACAAACAGTACCGGAGCTCCCCATGGAGACGAACTTGGACGAATAAACCCCTTGTCGAGTAGCTCTTGTAGTTGTGAGGAGAGTTCGTTGAGTTCGCTTACAGCCAAACGATACGGAGCGCGTGCAATCGGAGCGGCACCTGGAGCCAAGTCAATCCCAAATTCAACTTGTCGAAAAGGAGGCAAACCAGGCAGATCTTCAGGAAATACATCTTGGAAGTCGCGAACTATCGGGTAATCATCAATTTTGCGCCCGGGATGTGTCGTGTCAGTAACGTTTGCCAGAATCGCGAAGTGACCCTTACGGAGGCATTTCTGAGCTTTAAGGAACGAAATAATGCCGGTGACTGTTCCACCTTTTTCTCCTTGGACCGTTAATATCTTGCCGTCTTCGAGCGGAATACGAACCACTTTCTCTTTACATAGGATCTCAGCCCGATTCTCAGATAACCAATCCATTCCTACTATAACGTCAAAACTACCAATCGGGAAGGGCATAAGGTCAATTCCTAATGTATGGCCAGCTAGTTCTAGCTTACAATCCCTAACTATCTGGGTCGTATCATGAAGTTTACCATTAGCTAGTTCTACCACATACTTAGCGTCTAGGGCAATCGGTTTAGCATTAATCAGTTTAGCAAATTTAGTGGAAATAAAACTTTTCTCAGCGCCAGAATCAAATAAAACAGTAGCAAAGAAACCGTTCAAAATAAATTTACCATTAATCACGTTGGCGTCATTGCGAGCTTCACCCTGACCCATGACAAAAGCTCGACCTCTACCATTTCCACCATTACCATTGCCATTCCCATTACCATTCCCATTACCATTCCCGTTACCCGGGTTTCCACCGTTATTCCCCTGATTACCGTTCCCTTGTCTTCTCAGCTGAGGGCAGTCTCTTTTAATGTGACCTTGAGCACCACACTCAAAGCAGCCACGGGCTCCCCCATTGTTATTCTGGTTCTGACCATTGTTTCCATTGCCCCGATTGTTCCCATAGTTGTTCCCATGATTGTTGTTGTTGTTCCTTCTGGGGCGGTTTTGCTGCTCGGGTAAAGTTGCCCAACAGTCCTTCGCTTCGTGGCCTCCCTTACCACACCTTTCACAGCTCAGACTCTTCCTACAAACACCAGCATGATGCTTCCCACATCTGCTACACAGCGGCAGGTTACCCCTGTAGTTACTCTGACCATTTCCGCCCTGGCGGTAGTTGCCACTGTTATTCCCGGACCTCTTGCTTTGGCTTTGGGAGTTGAAAGACCTCCCAGTGCTGTTACCCACACTCTGAACATTCATTGAGTTCTCAGGAGCTTCATCATCAGCTTTTCTCTTGCCACTAAGGGCAGTCTTCTCGATGGCTTTCGCAGGTAGAGTACCTTTCTCGACCTCTTGATCGGTGAGCTTGTGAGCCAAACGAATGGCTTGCTGTACGGTCGCGGGGTTGCTGGCAGTCACCAATCCTTTGATTTTAGGCGCGAGGCCTTCCAGATAACGCTCAATGCGTTTGAACTCAGCGTCGACCATTGTGGGGCATAAGACTTCATACTCATGATATCGCGCAGTGTACTGTTCAATCTCAGACCCAGACATCTTCAAATTCAGGAATTCACCCTCAAGCTTCTTGACTTGGTCACGTGGACAATATTCTTCCATAATCAGATCCTTAAATGCTGCCCACTGCATGTTATTTGCCGCGTCTAGCCCAACCATCTGAATTTCAGCGTTCCACCAGGAGAGTGCGGCTCCTTCGAAGGTACCAGTAGCAAACTTCACCTTGCTTTCAGCTGGGCAGTTACACATGGAGAAAACCTTTTCGGACTTCTCAATCCACCTAAGGAGTCCTACAACTCCTTCTTCGCCGGAAAATGTCATCGGCTTACAGTCCATGAAGGACTTGAACGTGCAGTGGTGTTGGTTTCCTGATGCATAAATAGTTCGGATTTTAAAATTAAACAGGTCATGATATGATTGCTTTGTGCCTTAACCGGCATAATAGTTACCCTGTGCGGCATATGCAGCTTGGACGGCTGCCACCGCGGCTTGCACATGTTCAGTAATCATTGCTTGCAGCTGTGCAGGCGTCATGTTTATGCCGCCTCTTCCGTTTCCTCTTCCAGACATCTTGCTGAACAGTTAAAGTAGCCAGTGTTCAGTCACAGTTATATTTTATACATATCCCATAATATGTATATTAGCCAGTTCCCGTTATCCCACTATTAGTCCAGAAAAAAAAAATTCGTGCGAAATCGAGGCGTCGTCGAGGAACGTCATAAATGCTATCGTCGAAGGTCGGCTTCCCATAAAGTCACCGTCGGCGTAGTCGTCGTAGTAGAAATCAGGACGTAGCGTGTAGCATCGTTTCGTTGTCGCTTTCCCCAGAGTAGTGTGCGTATTCGCGATCGCATTTCGTATTCGTGTGTGAAAATTTCCTAAGGTCTTTCCGTTAGACTACTTAGACACGGTCTATACATATACTATATATATATATATATACATATATCTGTACGTACTAAGCTTTTACTTACACAGCAGAGCGAGTATCCCAGGTTGGCACGTAAAATTTTTGTCCTTGAGAATTTTGTTTGTTCGTTTTGTAACCAAGGTTTTCAAGTTGCAGTTTCCAAATCGTTTTCAAAAATGATTCCAGTTCTCTGCAACTTATGGCTCTGATACCAATCTGTCACACCCCCAAAATACCACTAACGGAGTTTATGCCGTTAAGGGGCGCGACTAGACCAGGATCCACAACCGTAGTTACAAATACTAAACGAATCAGGGTTAGTTCAAACACAAGTTATAAATCAAAGTCTTAAATTACATACGCAGCGGAAAATAATTGTCCTTAGCACTAACCACGTGCTTTACATAAATGTCGTATTAAATTCCCAAAATAGTTCAATTAAAATAAAGGTCTTCACGTGTCATGCCAACCCGCTCCGGATACTCCTTAGTGATCTGCAAAAGTTTAAACCACGCAAGTGTCAACCTAACGGTTGGTGAGTTCACAGTGGGCTTGTCATGCATTGGCCCGGTCTCATAATCATAATTCGTGTCAAGATGTACTTACAAAATATTTATTTGTGAAAAGCAATGCTCGTAATTAAATCTCAGTTTATAAATGGTTTGTCCGTGACCTACGTCATCGGGTATGTACTAGTTCCGTAAAGTTAAAGGACTCAACCGATATCGCGGGTAGCTAATCCGTTGTTCCATGCTCTAAGGAAGTTTGTACCAAAGCTGACTTATTTTGTGGGGGCCGAGCCATCCCGTACAGTGCGGACATAGTCATCGCGGTTTTTGCCTCCCCCGTGTCCTCCCCGGGACTACGGTCAAATAGGCTGATATTGTTCCTCCGTGCACTCCCCGTGCCACGGGGCGGAGTTTGTCAAACTCCAGTAGATCTACCCAACATCCCCTCGCTTTCACAAATTAATGGCACAATTTAAGTTGAGGACTTTTAAGTTATAAGGCATCCTTAGAAAACATGTGATATCATATGGTTTAGACTTTAACCTACACTAGCCATATTAAAACGTTTTCAGTTTTGTTTCGGAAAAATAGTTTGTTCACAGTTCACAAGTGTTTCCCATAAAACACTTCAGTTCATCAAGTGGGTGCCGAGCATCCCGAGTTCTCAAGTTTATCAGTGAGGTGCCTAGCACTCTCGAGTTTAATCAGCATTGTTTTTCGTTAAGTTATTCGGTGTGGCCCAAACGGACTCACGGTAAGCGGGTTAGTGACACTCACCTTGGGTTGCACTGCTACACTTGCTAAGTATCCAAGTATGTTGTTTAACGAGGACCTAGAACACGTTTAGGTCTTAAGTATTAGTTTTGTGTCTAATCTTTACTTAACGTCACTATGGCCCATAACATAGCACGTTGCAACTATGACTCGACATACCGACGCACGACACCAATGGTTGATCATAAACAAGGGTTCATATAAATCAGATATCAAGCATGTTTCATCATGGCATAATCATGTAAGTCATGGCATAACACTTAAGCAAATTTCACAAGTTTGGTTTTTAGGTCAGGTCTTAGTTTCGCTAGCATAGTTTCGCTAGGCAGTTTCGCTAGGTGCACGGGCAGCACTTTCGCTAGGCAATGCCCGGTGACACAGTTTCGCTAGGATAGTTTCGCCCGAAACTGCTGACGCAGTTTCGCTAGCCTAGTTTCGCAGGGAAACTGGTTTGAACTTTCGTTCAGGTATTTCGCTCGATAGTTTCGCTCGAGCTGGTCTGGTCAGGTTACCCGGCGACACTATAGTTTCGCTAGTCAGTGTCGCTGGAAGGAGATATAATTTCGCTACTTAGTTTCGCCCAGAGAACAGACAGTTTCGCTGGTCGCGAAAAACATACGGATTTGCCTAAAAATCAACCTAACAGCTTCTGATCATACATGCAATTCATTATCTAGTATCCATAGGCATTTACCAACATAAATCAAGCAGCTTTATCATGTTTAACATGCATTTTAACCATCAAATCTCTAAAAACACTTCTAAACCCTAAAATGACCAAAATTGCATAAATCATCATCATGGTTTGTTTTTAAACGTAAAGTTGCTGACTTTATGGTAGATCTAGCATCCCTAAGCACTATCTCAGAAGCATACAAGTTTTCATGAAGGTTTGAGCATACTTTATAAAGGAACACATAGAAAACACATAAATAAAGGTTTTTGGGACTCACGTTTGGATCAAGAATCGATAGATGAGATGAGATGATGGTCTAGAGGCTAAGATCTTGGTCTCTTGATGGTATTCTCGGCTGACCAGGTTCCAGAGAAGTGTATGTGTGTGTTGGTTGTGAAATGAGGCAAATGAGGCTACTAGGGTTCATTAAGTTTATTTATATCAGAGGCTAGTTTCGCTGGCAGTTTCGCTGGCCAGGCGAAACTAGCTCTGGTCTCGGTTACATTGATCAGTCTAGCCTGCTACCGGGCGAATCTGTAGTTTCGCTCGGTAGTTTCGCTGACTACCAATTTTAGGCAATTTTCACATAATCAAGTATTTACAATTAATCATGCTATTCACAATAATAAGTCATGTATTTAAATCACATTACACATAAAGACAATCAATGATGAGCACATAACACATATGGGCGGGTTCGGTGATCAACCAAAGGTCGTGGACGTATTCGGCCTAGTTAAGCATTAGTTACTAAGTTAACACTTATAACGTAACTAACGGGTTTGTCTAACGGAAGTTAACCTTGAAATTCTCGGGTGTCACATCATTCCCCTGAAATTGGAATTTTCGTCCCGAAAATTATTCTTGTGTCGTAGCGTTCCCAGCATCAGCTGTCGTCGTTGCTATCGTCGCTGGGGAAAGAAAGCAAAAAGTTTTAGGGTTCTCACATCCTCCTCCCGTTAAGGAATTTTGGTCCCCAAAATTAAATTATACCTTGAGTTTCTGTGGACGTTTGCTCAAACAAGTGAGGATACTTTTTCTTCATCTGATCCTCACGCTCCCAAGTATATTCAGGTCCACGTCTTGAGTTCCATCGCACCTTGACGATCGGAATCTTGCTACGTTTGAGGGCTTTCTCCTCGCGTCCCATGATTTCTACTGGTTGCTCAATAAATCTCAAATGTTCGTCGATTTCCAATTCCTCCAGAGGAATTATTTCGATGTCTTCAGCCAGACATTTCTTCAGATTGGAAACGTGAAACACGTTGTGAACTCCATCGAGTTCAGCAGGGAGTTGCAATCGATAGGCCACCGGGCCTACTTCTCCAATGATTTCAAACGGACCGATGTAGCGAGGATTTAACTTTCCACGCTTCCCGAAGCGTATCACTCCCTTCCAGGGAGATACCTTCAACAATACTTTGTCACCCACCTCAAACTTTAGAGGTTTTCGGCGTTTGTCGGCATAACTCTTCTGTCGATCACGTGCTGCAGCTAGCCGTTGCCTGATTTGAATAATTCGCTCGGTCATATCATGGATGACTTCCGGTCCAGTAAGTCCTTTTTCACCCGTTTCAGCCCAACACACGGGCGATCTACATTTTCTGCCATACAGTGCTTCAAAAGGTGCAGCACTTATACTTGAATGGTAACTATTGTTGTAAGAGAATTCCACCAGTGGAAGGTGAGTCTCCCAATCTTTTCCAAAGTCAAGGACGCAAGCTCGGAGCATATCTTCTAAGGTTTGAATCGTTCGTTCCGATTGACCATCTGTTTGTGGGTGATAGGCTGTACTCATGTCTAGTCGGGTTCCCAATGCTTCCTGCATTGATTGCCATAACCGGGAAGTAAATCGAGGATCTCGATCGGAAATTATAGTCTTAGGCACACCGTGAAGCTTCACAATTTTGTCGATGTACAGCTTTGTCAATTTATCCATATTATCACTTTCCTTCATCGGGATGAAATGTGCAGATTTGGTTAACCGATCGATGACAACCCAAATCGCATCCGGTTGATTTGATCGATGAGGTAATCCCGTTACAAAATCCATGGAGATGTCCTCCCATTTCCATTCTGGGATTTTTGGCTGTTGTAGTAAACCAGAAGGCTTTTGGTATTCAATCTTGACTCTTGAGCAGGTAAGACACTTAGCCACATATCGCGCAATGTCGGCTTTCATGTTCGGCCACCAATACAAACCCTTCAAATCTTGGTACATTTTATCTGATCCAGGGTGTACCGAGTATCTTGACTTGTGGGCCTCGTCCATCACGAGCTCACGGAGATTTCCAAACAATGGAACCCAGATTCTGTCATTATAGTACGTGAGTCCATCGGACTTAACTTCAGAATGGCCATCTACACCACGCAGTGCTTCAGCTGCGAAGTTTTCTGCTTTCAAAGCTTCTCGTTGGCAGTTACGGATCCGATCCGGTAATCCTGAATGTATTGTAAGTTGAAGCGCTCGTACCCGACGAGGCTTTTCATACTCTTTCCGACTTAAAGCATCAGCCACAACGTTGGCTTTTCCAGGATGATACTTAATTGCCAAATCATAATCGTTCAGTAATTCAACCCACCTTCTTTGCCGCATGTTGAGGTCTTTCTGATCAAAGATGTGCTGTAAACTTTTATGATCGGTGAATATTGTGCACTTTGTTCCGTATAAGTAGTGTCTCCAAATCTTGAGTGCATGAACAACGGCTCCCATTTCCAAATCATGCGTTGTATAATTCTTTTCAGTATCCTTTAGTTGCCTGGACCCGTAGGCAATTACCTTGTCTCGTTGCATCAACACACAACCAAGTCCTTGAATCGATGCATCGCAATAAACCACAAAGTCGTCAACTCCATCAGGTAACGCAAGAATTGGAGCCGAACATAACATATCTTTAAGCGTTTGGAACGCGCGTTCTTCTTTCTCACCCCATCTGTATTGCACTCCTTTGTGCGTTAAGGCCGTTAAGGGTTGAGCCAATTGAGAGAAACCCTTAATAAACCTTCGATAATATCCGGCAAGTCCTAAAAATTGTCGGATTTCCGTTGGCGCTCTTGGTGTAGACCAGTTCTTTATAGCTTCCACTTTGGCTGGATCGACATGAATTCCTTCCTCATTAACAATGTGTCCAAGAAACTGGACCCCGCGAATCCAAAAATCGCATTTCGAAAATTTAGCATAAAGCTGTTCCTTGCGGAGCAATTCCATTATAAGTCGCAGATGCTCCTCGTGTTCTTCCTTTGACTTGGAGTAGATCAAAATATCGTCGATGAAGACTATCACAAACTTATCGAGGTACGGCTTGCACACTCGATTCATCAGGTCCATAAACACAGCAGGTGCATTGGTTAGCCCAAACGGCATAACCAGGAACTCGTAGTGTCCATACCGAGTTCTAAAAGCAGTCTTAGGAACATCCTCTTCACGAACACGAAGTTGGTGATAACCAGACCGTAGATCAATCTTTGAGTAGTAGCTTGAACCCTGTAGTTGGTCGAAGAGGTCGTCGATTCGAGGAAGTGGATACCGATTCTTGATCGTAACTTTGTTAAGCTCTCGGTAGTCGATACACATGCGGAACGTTCCATCCTTCTTCTTAACAAACAGTACCGGAGCTCCCCATGGAGACGAACTTGGACGAATAAACCCCTTGTCGAGTAGCTCTTGTAGTTGTGAGGAGAGTTCGTTGAGTTCGCTTACAGCCAAACGATACGGAGCGCGTGCAATCGGAGCGGCACCTGGAGCCAAGTCAATCCCAAATTCAACTTGTCGAAAAGGAGGCAAACCAGGCAGATCTTCAGGAAATACATCTTGGAAGTCGCGAACTATCGGGTAATCATCAATTTTGCGCCCGGGATGTGTCGTGTCAGTAACGTTTGCCAGAATCGCGAAGTGACCCTTACGGAGGCATTTCTGAGCTTTAAGGAACGAAATAATGCCGGTGACTGTTCCACCTTTTTCTCCTTGGACCGTTAATATCTTGCCGTCTTCGAGCGGAATACGAACCACTTTCTCTTTACATAGGATCTCAGCCCGATTCTCAGATAACCAATCCATTCCTACTATAACGTCAAAACTACCAATCGGGAAGGGCATAAGGTCAATTCCTAATGTATGGCCAGCTAGTTCTAGCTTACAATCCCTAACTATCTGGGTCGTATCATGAAGTTTACCATTAGCTAGTTCTACCACATACTTAGCGTCTAGGGCAATCGGTTTAGCATTAATCAGTTTAGCAAATTTAGTGGAAATAAAACTTTTCTCAGCGCCAGAATCAAATAAAACAGTAGCAAAGAAACCGTTCAAAATAAATTTACCATTAATCACGTTGGCGTCATTGCGAGCTTCACCCTGACCCATGACAAAAGCTCGACCTCTACCATTTCCACCATTACCATTGCCATTCCCATTACCATTCCCGTTACCCGGGTTTCCACCGTTATTCCCCTGATTACCGTTCCCTTGTCTTCTCAGCTGAGGGCAGTCTCTTTTAATGTGACCTTGAGCACCACACTCAAAGCAGCCACGGGCTCCCCCATTGTTATTCTGGTTCTGACCATTGTTTCCATTGCCCCGATTGTTCCCATAGTTGTTCCCATGATTGTTGTTGTTGTTCCTTCTGGGGCGGTTTTGCTGCTCGGGTAAAGTTGCCCAACAGTCCTTCGCTTCGTGGCCTCCCTTACCACACCTTTCACAGCTCAGACTCTTCCTACAAACACCAGCATGATGCTTCCCACATCTGCTACACAGCGGCAGGTTACCCCTGTAGTTACTCTGACCATTTCCGCCCTGGCGGTAGTTGCCACTGTTATTCCCGGACCTCTTGCTTTGGCTTTGGGAGTTGAAAGACCTCCCAGTGCTGTTACCCACACTCTGAACATTCATTGAGTTCTCAGGAGCTTCATCATCAGCTTTTCTCTTGCCACTAAGGGCAGTCTTCTCGATGGCTTTCGCAGGTAGAGTACCTTTCTCGACCTCTTGATCGGTGAGCTTGTGAGCCAAACGAATGGCTTGCTGTACGGTCGCGGGGTTGCTGGCAGTCACCAATCCTTTGATTTTAGGCGCGAGGCCTTCCAGATAACGCTCAATGCGTTTGAACTCAGCGTCGACCATTGTGGGGCATAAGACTTCATACTCATGATATCGCGCAGTGTACTGTTCAATCTCAGACCCAGACATCTTCAAATTCAGGAATTCACCCTCAAGCTTCTTGACTTGGTCACGTGGACAATATTCTTCCATAATCAGATCCTTAAATGCTGCCCACTGCATGTTATTTGCCGCGTCTAGCCCAACCATCTGAATTTCAGCGTTCCACCAGGAGAGTGCGGCTCCTTCGAAGGTACCAGTAGCAAACTTCACCTTGCTTTCAGCTGGGCAGTTACACATGGAGAAAACCTTTTCGGACTTCTCAATCCACCTAAGGAGTCCTACAACTCCTTCTTCGCCGGAAAATGTCATCGGCTTACAGTCCATGAAGGACTTGAACGTGCAGTGGTGTTGGTTTCCTGATGCATAAATAGTTCGGATTTTAAAATTAAACAGGTCATGATATGATTGCTTTGTGCCTTAACCGGCATAATAGTTACCCTGTGCGGCATATGCAGCTTGGACGGCTGCCACCGCGGCTTGCACATGTTCAGTAATCATTGCTTGCAGCTGTGCAGGCGTCATGTTTATGCCGCCTCTTCCGTTTCCTCTTCCAGACATCTTGCTGAACAGTTAAAGTAGCCAGTGTTCAGTCACAGTTATATTTTATACATATCCCATAATATGTATATTAGCCAGTTCCCGTTATCCCACTATTAGTCCAGAAAAAAAAAATTCGTGCAAAATCGAGGCGTCGTCGAGGAACGTCATAAATGCTATCGTCGAAGGTCGGCTTCCCATAAAGTCACCGTCGGCGTAGTCGTCGTAGTAGAAATCAGGACGTAGCGTGTAGCATCGTTTCGTTGTCGCTTTCCCCAGAGTAGTGTGCGTATTCGCGATCGCATTTCGTATTCGTGTGTGAAAATTTCCTAAGGTCTTTCCGTTAGACTACTTAGACACGGTCTATACATATATATTTATATATATATACATATATCTGTACGTACTAAGCTTTTACTTACACAGCAGAGCGAGTATCCCAGGTTGGCACGTAAAATTTTTGTCCTTGAGAATTTTGTTTGTTCGTTTTGTAACCAAGGTTTTCAAGTTGCAGTTTCCAAATCGTTTTCAAAAATGATTCCAGTTCTCTGCAACTTATGGCTCTGATACCAATCTGTCGCACCCCCAAAATACCACTAACGGAATTTATGCCGTTAAGGGGCGCGACTAGACCAGGATCCACAACCGTAGTTACAAATACTAAACGAATCAGGGTTAGTTCAAACACAAGTTATAAATCAAAGTCTTAAATTACATACGCAGCGGAAAATAATTGTCCTTAGCACTAACCACGTGCTTTACATAAATGTCGTATTAAATTCCCAAAATAGTTCAATTAAAATAAAGGTCTTCACGTGTCATGCCAACCCGCTCCGGATACTCCTTAGTGATCTGCAAAAGTTTAAACCACGCAAGTGTCAACCTAACGGTTGGTGAGTTCACAGTGGGCTTGTCATGCATTGGCCCGGTCTCATAATCATAATTCGTGTCAAGATGTACTTACAAAATATTTATTTGTGAAAAGCAATGCTCGTAATTAAATCTCAGTTTATAAATGGTTTGTCCGTGACCTACGTCATCGGGTATGTACTAGTTCCGTAAAGTTAAAGGACTCAACCGATATCGCGGGTAGCTAATCCGTTGTTCCATGCTCTAAGGAAGTTTGTACCAAAGCTGACTTATTTTGTGGGGGCCGAGCCATCCCGTACAGTGCGGACATAGTCATCGCGGTTTTTGCCTCCCCCGTGTCCTCCCCGGGACTACGGTCAAATAGGCTGATATTGTTCCTCCGTGCACTCCCCGTGCCACGGGGCGGAGTTTGTCAAACTCCAGTAGATCTACCCAACATCCCCTCGCTTTCACAAATTAATGGCACAATTTAAGTTGAGGACTTTTAAGTTATAAGGCATCCTTAGAAAACATGTGATATCATATGGTTTAGACTTTAACCTACACTAGCCATATTAAAACGTTTTCAGTTTTGTTTCGGAAAAATAGTTTGTTCACAGTTCACAAGTGTTTCCCATAAAACACTTCAGTTCATCAAGTGGGTGCCGAGCATCCCGAGTTCTCAAGTTTATCAGTGAGGTGCCTAGCACTCTCGAGTTTAATCAGCATTGTTTTTCGTTAAGTTATTCGGTGTGGCCCAAACGGACTCACGGAAAGCGGGTTAGTGACACTCACCTTGGGTTGCACTGCTACACTTGCTAAGTATCCAAGTATGTTGTTTAACGAGGACCTAGAACACGTTTAGGTCTTAAGTATTAGTTTTGTGTCTAATCTTTACTTAACGTCACTATGGCCCATAACATAGCACGTTGCAACTATGACTCGACATACCGACGCACGACACCAATGGTTGATCATAAACAAGGGTTCATATAAATCAGATATCAAGCATGTTTCATCATGGCATAATCATGTAAGTCATGGCATAACACTTAAGCAAATTTCACAAGTTTGGTTTTTAGGTCAGGTCTTAGTTTCGCTAGCATAGTTTCGCTAGGCAGTTTCGCTAGGTGCACGGGCAGCACTTTCGCTAGGCAATGCCCGGTGACACAGTTTCGCTAGGATAGTTTCGCCCGAAACTGCTGACGCAGTTTCGCTAGCCTAGTTTCGCAGGGAAACTGGTTTGAACTTTCGTTCAGGTATTTCGCTCGATAGTTTCGCTCGAGCTGGTCTGGTCAGGTTACCCGGCGACACTATAGTTTCGCTAGTCAGTGTCGCTGGAAGGAGATATAATTTCGCTACTTAGTTTCGCCCAGAGAACAGACAGTTTCGCTGGTCGCGAAAAACATACGGATTTGCCTAAAAATCAACCTAACAGCTTCTGATCATACATGCAATTCATTATCTAGTATCCATAGGCATTTACCAACATAAATCAAGCAGCTTTATCATGTTTAACATGCATTTTAACCATCAAATCTCTAAAAACACTTCTAAACCCTAAAATGACCAAAATTGCATAAATCATCATCATGGTTTGTTTTTAAACGTAAAGTTGCTGACTTTATGGTAGATCTAGCATCCCTAAGCACTATCTCAGAAGCATACAAGTTTTCATGAAGGTTTGAGCATACTTTATAAAGGAACACATAGAAAACACATAAATAAAGGTTTTTGGGACTCACGTTTGGATCAAGAATCGATAGATGAGATGAGATGATGGTCTAGAGGCTAAGATCTTGGTCTCTTGATGGTATTCTCGGCTGACCAGGTTCCAGAGAAGTGTATGTGTGTGTTGGTTGTGAAATGAGGAAAATGAGGCTACTAGGGTTCATTAAGTTTATTTATATCAGAGGCTAGTTTCGCTGGCAGTTTCGCTGGCCAGGCGAAACTAGCTCTGGTCTCGGTTACATTGATCAGTCTAGCCTGCTACCGGGCGAATCTGTTGTTTCGCTCGGTAGTTTCGCTGACTACCAATTTTAGGCAATTTTCACATAATCAAGTATTTACAATTAATCATGCTATTCACAATAATAAGTCATGTATTTAAATCACATTACACATAAAGACAATCAATGATGAGCACATAACACATATGGGCGGGTTCGGTGATCAACCAAAGGTCGTGGACGTATTCGGCCTAGTTAAGCATTAGTTACTAAGTTAACACTTATAACGTAACTAACGGGTTTGTCTAACGGAAGTTAACCTTGAAATTCTCGGGTGTCACAGATTCCATCTTCTCCCTATCTGGCAATTCTTCTTCTCACAAATCCAACTTTGCTTCTCCCCCCGCATCAATAACCATCATCTTGCTAACCATGACACCTAAATGGTGATGCATTCTTTGATTCAGGGATTAAACATGAATTTCTCTCACTATCTGCTATAGAACATGAAAAACAACTGATACATTCCTGTAGAAGAGAGAGAGTAATTATGTATCCCCGATTTGTGATAAGAATGATATGCCAGGCCAAACAGTGGCAGGGAATCCCTCATGGTTTTGAGACTCAACTCCTACCCTCTCAAAGACGTCTTGGCCTTCATCTCACTGGTCTTTCAAATGATGAAATAGAGGAAGAAGAAGAGGGCTTAAGACCTATCTCTGACAACCACATCCCCCTTCAACTCGAAGCCAGAGCACATCCACCTGTACCTACCAGAATAATCAACCCGTGTACCTGTAGAACTGCATGCATCCACTTAAATTTAATATCTAAATAGTTTTGTACTCGGTATTTTTATTTTGTAAAAATTGTTGAAATATGGAATCTTTTGGGAATTGTCAAGAAAAACTCAGATTATGTTATTCTAGGACATCCTAGCAAAAAATCAAACAATTCCTTGTACACTTTTCTCATGATTCTCTGAAAAACAAGTTTTACAGACCTACTTCGAAACTGTACAGAAGCTCTAAAACATTCTGAAATCAAAAGAAAATATTTCACCACATGCACACACACACACACATACTTGCACACACACACACATACACACAAAAAGGGTTTTTGAAAGGGAGGGAAGAAGAAGGAATGAAAAACAAGGATGAAGAAGGAGCAATAATCACTTGTGAGAAAGTCACGACAAAAAAATTATTGGACTAAAACTGATCTCACACATAAAGATCATGGATATTCCTAAATTTTTACGAGGGTGATAAAAATCATGATAAAAAGGAACGATAACGTTTTTTAGGTTACAAAGAAGAAGGGAGCCATTGACCCAACGGATATCCGTTTCACCACCCAATTTATCCAATCAGTGAAAAAGAGCTGTTAAAACCCTAAAATCCCTCGCCGACTATAAGATCCTCACTCACTCTCCAAATATCTACACTGTTCCTAATCATTATCCTCATCAAGCAGAGTATCCCCTCATACAATCAAAGAACTCAAAAATGGCCTCATCTTCTCAAACCTTCTTGTTCAAAACCTTCAACATCGAACCCAACAATGTGCGTGCAAATCTAAACCCAACAGCATACTCTGACGACATACATATCATCATTGAAGCCCTAAGGTTTTCACCACTCATGTCTGCTCTCACAGAAGATGAAGAAGTTACCAAACAAATCCTTATGAATGTATGGTCAACTATCAAGGTAAATACAGAGACTGTAAAAGGCAACAAAAGGGAATGGATTGAGGCACTCATTTAGAATGAAGATCGATCTACAACAACACTACAGTTTTAAGAAGAAGATTTCAGATAGATTATCGATCTTAAAGCACCAGAAAATGCTGAAAACCTTCCGAATATGACATAAATTCTAAAGATGGTCAATTCTCTAAACAAAGGCACATGCTTTAACACTATCTCGGGAATAAACATCAATCATCTAGATAGAAAGTGGAAGGTAACGATGCATACCCTCATCTACAGCTTGACTGCAAAAGTTG
>JBCNJP010005809.1:0-12013 GCA_039602395.1 Deinandra increscens subsp. villosa
TTTTGGGGAATGTGGATGCTAATTGTTTGCAAACTCATCTAAATTAGCGTATTTAGTTTCTTCAATTTTAATTAGGATATATCTTCTAATTGACGAAGATTAGGCCTTCATTATGTTTGCAGCTTGATGGACTGTTTCTTCCTCTTTGGCCGTCTAAAGGTTAGTCTTTTGTTATGTGTTTGTTTTTGCAACCTCATGTATAATACTTGTTTTATGCCTCTTTATTTTTGCTGTTGTATTGGTTAAGCATTAACTTAGAATTTCAGCAAGGATTTACCGTGCAAACCTTTTATGTCAATCTGAAATAAAAATGGTTTCTAATGTTTATGTCATCTGTAATATGTAAAATGACTACTTGAGTGGCAAAAGAATTTGAAACATTCTTTAATATCTAAAATGAAATAACTTCATGAATGGCAGAAGAATTTGAACCAATAATTTGGTTTCTCATTTTTTTTACATTTGTAAATGGCAAAATAATTTGTATTTTGTAATTAAGATTCACTTCAAATATTTGTGCGATAAATTATTTAATACAAATTCATTCAAAGAGGTCTATTACTTTATTATTCTTTAACACATGCAATATTTTTCTTATGCATGTAAACATATGTCACATTTCCATTATAATGTTTCATAAGTGCCTGGTGTTGCACATTTATACATAGGAAGGACGTAAATGGGACAAATTTTGAGTTGGTACTATAACTGTCTATATTGACAGCCAATAGAGTTTATACATAGGAAGGTACTATGGCTGCAACAATTGTTTGGGCCGCTGAATGACCATCCACTTAGACTGAGATGCCTTTGTAATGGTGACAGTCTCTAAGTCATTAGGCATGTAACAGTTTCTGGTGGGACTAAAGCAGCACCGAATAAGTGTTAGTCCATGCAATCATGTTCCAATTATCATACGTATGCGTTGGTGTATAAAAGAGCCACCAACTTAGGTGTAATGAACCATAATTTGAGACAATAAACAATAATAAAGTAAGAAAGATTCATTAGATATTAGTAGCCTTAAAGTTTGATGGGGTGCTTAACCATCATTATCCGAACATCATATAAACAAAATAACTCCTCAAATAACGGTTACATGATTGGTATGAAACTGGACTCCATCCGGTTTTCGATATCACGTGCTGCTGCTTCGGCATCCCTACGCACGGACCGTAGCTTCCGTGGCAGTGCCTGTTTAAGTTATTGCAATTTTCTATGTAGTGATATTTGGTTTTGATATTCCCACAGGAGGGGCATTGAATTCAAACACTATATACACAGACATGGAACCATTTACATCATAAGAATTTTGATTGAAATTACAGGTAATCTATATAATCAGAGTCTATATGATCAGAGTCTAATATATTTAATCAACCATTCACCATCATGATGATGATGCATGGACATGTATGATATCTTATTAAAGACAATGCTTAAGCATGTAGTACCAAGCGCTTGCTCTCAAGTAAACCGTATTTATGATTTAGCATTCATTATGGTGTCAAAATTGTGGCATAGCTCAACTTTTAGTGATATATATAGAGGTTAGCTACGTGCATAAGTAAAATGAGAAATAATATAAGAAACGAAATGAGTCATTACCTGTAGATGTGTTGTTAGTCTTTGCATATTGATATTGGACAAAAAAAACCTCAAACACCGAATGTGATTACTTGCAATCTAATATTATTAGGGAACAATATTCAATAAGAGAAACACTAATATAATTGTAAAATACAGGGAGAAAAAAGCACAAATTAGCAAAATTGAATAAAAACATAGATTTCTTGACAGATAGAACATCTAATTAGGTGAAAAAATTACGCCATTATTCCAAAACAGAATGGATAAAGACCTATGTGGATAATTTGTTTCGACAGCAAAAATATTTTAAAAATAACAATTTAAAAAGAACAAAATTGGTTAACTTTTTATAAGTAAACATAGAGTAAAGAAGCAAATCCTTAGTAAATTTGGAAAGAAACAAACTATATAAGGAAGCAATAGAATAAAGAAAAACTTCGAGAGATGAGAAGCAAAACATGCAGAGGTTTAAAAGGTTATAACATCACAGCGGAAATGGGGAAAGTCTTGCATAGACAATATGTATAAGATGTGATTGCACTTGGTGGGTTTACACTTTTGAGAGAAGAACGATATAGAAGACATAATAACTATATAAGGCACATCCAGATGAGTTTGATGTAAAAACAAAAAGGGTCGAAAAGCAATATAAGTGGACACTATAAAATAAGTAATAAGAACAGTAAAATGGAGAAAAGTGGAGAGGGTAGCAACACTTAGTAACAATATTTATGTCTACAAAAGCAGTGAACAACGAATTTTTATGTTTTGTATTACTAAACTACAGCTACTAAAATTCAAATAAGATTCGATAAGAACCTAAAGTCCCCAAACAAACATACTTTTTCTACTCTCATAAACCATAATATTACTAATAGGTTTAGACATATGGAATGTGAAAGGTACATACACCCAAAAGAAACTGAGATATCACACATACGACACTCAAAAACATAAAAAAAATAAAAAAAATAAAAAAAAATAAAAAAATAAAAAAATTAAAAAAAATGTGCTAAATGGAATCTAAGCCTTCACGTGAACAGGAGGCAAACAAATGCTTACAGAATCAAGACTCCAACCCATTAATTTCCATGATAATTATGTTAAATTAATAATAAAGTAAAGGATGAGAATGAGAACTGTAACAATGTAATCGTTCCCACTCACTTAGACTAACATAATCCTAGAAGATGTCATTTGATTAATCTTATGACCTTGTAATCTTCGTTTCAGTTGATGAGGAAAATAAAAAGGAGAAGGTAAATTACCTTAACCTTATAGTAAGCCTTCACGTGAACAGGAGGCGAACAAATGCTTACAGAATCAAGACTCCAACCCATTATTAAACTAATCAAATTTTGTATACTACTAACATGCACAAAAAGAAGCCATGTGTTAACAAAGATGGGATGAGAAAATCAGTTCGTAGAGAGATTGTATTATTCATGATTAGAGTTACATAAATTGGCAATTGACTTTGTTTTGATTCTTGTTTCAAATGGTATATACGAAATTAACTTTTTTACTCATTGTTTGAGTTTTTTTTTAGAATAATAATTCATTTCTTCAAATACATGTTTATTCTTATATATGATATCAAATTTCCATGATAATTATGTTAAATTAATAAAAATTAAAGGATGAGAATGAGAACTGTAACAATGTAATCGTTCCCACTCACTTAGACTAACATAATCCTAGAAGATGTCATTTGATTAATCTTATGACCTTGTAATCTTCGTTTCAGTTGATGAGGAAAATAAAAAGGAGAAGGTAAATTACCTTAACCTTATAGTTTTTGTTTCAATATGCCCATCGGAGTGAAAGATGGAGCAATTATCAATTCACACAATTATTGAGAAAAATCTCAGAGCAAAAAGCAAGTTACTACAGAAAGTTCATCAACGTCTTCCTGTAAAAACATGTCATTGTCATCTGATTTTCGTTAAAATAACGGTTTCTTTGTGACCGTAATCCTCACAGCAAAAACCAAATCATTACAGAAAATAAATATGACGACGAATCACTACAGAAAATAAATATGGGACAAATCATTGAGAAAAAAACCTTTAAAATTATTCAGTAGAATGGTGGTTGGAAAAGGAAACGAAATCCAAAGTTGCAAACGTTCGAGAGAGACGTGCCGGTTGAAAAAGGACAACAATGGAGGGTGAGGAAGAAAAGAAAGGGGGCGCGCGGTTATGACTCGAAGAATATTATATCCATGTTTAATCATGTAGAAGTTGTAATTTGTTAAATATACAATTAATTATGCTCGCGCATGGCTGCGTGTTTTTAGCAAATCAATTACAATGTATAGACGCGGTTTAGACATGCAAAAAATAAATTATGGACACATTTAGAAAACATGAAACATTACATTAGATAACAAACCCAATAAAAGATATAGACATTTACATAATATAGAACATAACATTAGATATTAAATTTCAACACCCATCTAGTTATTGTTAATTATGCTTCACAACATACACATTGCTTCTTTTATTAAAAAAAATGGTTTTCACCGACAACTCCTGTTATTAGAAACAACAAAAGATAATTAGAAAAACTGATTATATAACTATTAAACGTATTGTACCAAATCTTAATATATGTTAATTGTCTTAGTTAATATATATGGCAATATGATCATAAGATGTAATAGTTGTAAAGTAATGTTAGAAAAACCATCCGCAAAGACGAAACATGAATGAAAAGGTAGTTATATGGTAATCATATTAGTTAATATCATTAGTATAAACATGCATTTAAAGATGTGGCATGTGAGAAAGTTTCATGGTCCTAGTGAAAATGAATGAAAAGGTAGTTAAGATTAAGAATGGTATATAAAAAACAAATTATCTCAAAACGAATCATTTGAGTTTACAATCAGCAGCAAAGTAAGATAAACCATCGAAAGTATAGAAGAAAGTAAATAAAATGAGTACATTGAAACTTTTGAATTAGTAGTCCTCTTCTTTTTGTCATAATACCCTATTTGAATTAAGACTTCTACACAAAATTTTAGAACATACAACTGCATTGTATATTAATAAAAAAATCACCGTATTAGTATCATTAATTGAAGAAAATTTTGCATTAGTTACTTGTATTAATTTTTACCGTTTGAAAACGGATATGATGATTCCTTCTTATTTAAAGTTCAGGTTAAAAGAAAGAGTCTATTTTACCAAAGTAAAATAGTTAGTTTGAAGATGTCCATAGTCAAAGTTGGTTACCTATATATTATTATATGATATGATACACACCTCCATTCATGTCCATTGCAGGATGCTGCTCCAAACAAAGGATTAAAGAGAGAAAAATTGACACATGAACCAAGCAAAGTGTCCTAAGCATTATATCAATATCAATCTATGAAAAGTGTGTAAAGCAATCAAATTACACACCTGTAATCTTTTAACCTCAAAAAATTAAGCTAACACGTTCAATCCTACAAATACTGATTTTTAAACTAAATAGGCATCTTTGAGTACCCAAATGATTCTTCCATGTTCAAACCTTCAACCAATAACTAAAATGATATTCACTCAAAACATGTACATAAATATAAGAGTCCGATTGAAACTTTTAGTGCTATATAAAATGATGTTCATTGAAAACATGTACATAAATATATAAGAGTCCGACTGAAACTTACAGTTTTATAAATTTTATGAGTAACATTTATCCATCACAGAGACAATAATCCAAACTATAACATTACTTTTATCCGATGCATATTAAACATTATACATAAACACATTTCCTGAAGTTCATGGTATCTATAGTATATAATTGGAATTCTATATAAAATGATATTCATTGAGAACATGTGGCTAATCTCATCCATTCAGTTGTAACTTGTATAAGTAGAATGCTATATAAAATGATATTCATTAAAATTCAGATTATGTAAACAAAGATAAGTTCGATCAAAAGCAGGGTATTGAGGGAGAATTTGAGATGTTTAAGGGTATGTATTCTATTGTGAATGTTGTTTATGAAATGTAAGCGCACAAAGGGGTGAAACAAAATCAGACAAAATATAGAATGGATAAATGTCATTCCCTATTTGAAGACACATTAAATATCACTTCGATGAATAATAGACACTTTGTTATCCTAATTTTAAGAGCAATCGTCAAGAACTGTTGCAAATAAAAAGGGGGAAAATTAATACAATCAAATGAGAAATAAGGCGAAACACAAAAATTATAAGGGGTGAAACATTAGCCACCGACGTTACATTTTATTCACGTCGGACAAAGGCACAAAAGTCTAATGGATCATAGATGACCCACCGGCGTTACATTTTCTTCACGTCGGAATCAAGGTCATGATCACCGTAAATTAACCACCGGTGTTACATTTTTTTCACGCTACAAACAAAAGAAGCTAAGTTCTATGACTTAAAATATATCAAAGTTAAAAAAAGCTAATGAGGTTGTGGATCAATATATATATATATATATATATATATATATATATATATATATATTTAGTATATAAAACAATAAAAGTGATATAATTTGAAAGAACTTAAAAAACACTTTCCAAATATACACCCCAAAGCCAATGCCATCCTAAACGAACCATCCCTCCTTTTATGTTTCTTCGTACAACCTCAAGACCAAGCTACAAAATAAAAACCATAAAACCCCCATGGTTGTAATTTACAGATCATGAACCCAAGCCCCAAACCGGTTTAGAGGGTCACCGTGGCCAAAGAATTTATCGCGGATCTTCGTTTGTTTACCCGACTCGTATTGGTCGGCCCCCACCCCAATATTAAAACCCTAATCAGAAGACGCCGCTCCCTTTCATAATTTTCTTAATCTGAAAGGAAAACCCAAGCCGCGATTCTCCCGTTCGTCTCTCGATTCTGCACTCTACTACCTTCGATCGGAGTCTCGGTATGTTTTCGCAATCATCCGTTCATTCTTTCAGTTGATCATTGTTTTTTTTCCGTTTTCATTGATTCGTTTTCTTCTTCTTTTGATCACAAAATTCACATCCCGCTCTGTCGTATCATTGATTTTGGAATCCCATTGTGTTGACAACTTCGAATACAGGTATGTTTCCTTAGATCGTAAACATTGGTTCGAGATTTCCTTAAATCGTATACATGTTTCAAGATTTTTCATCAGACTTTTTTTCTCAAACAAAACCTAACCCTAGGTTTGAAGGTTCTGTTTGATTTTTGTTAATAATAATGTTAATGTATAAAGACTAAGTGATCTTTTATTAATTCTTCATTATTATTTCACTTTTTATTAAAAAAAATTACAACAATTCAGAATATAGATCTTTATCAACTTTTTTGTAACAATTTAAAGGTTACTTTCTTAATGAAATCATCAACTTTTTATTGTATTTCTGGAATTCAACCATACCTTAAAGATGTTTTTTTATAATGTATACTCTTAATGTACTCCTTTTTACCATGGATAATGTTGATTGTTGATTAATGCCATAGTTTTTTATCTGTGACCTGTTAATATACTCCATTTTAACAAAATATATTGTTGGTAAAAGCCAAGTGAGGTGTTCTTCAAAGCTATCCGTTCACCAAATCAACCTTTCATCGTTATCAACATTATACTGACTTCATTGGTGGATCACTTTTCTGAAAGACCATGATCTTGAGCATGGTGTGCAGTATATTTGTTTCATTACATCAAAGAAGATTCTTGCTTGGTCGGAAGGTGGATTAGTATTTAAGTACAATGTTTCGTCCGAATGGTATGAATTAACTCTCTTTTTGATGGTTTCCCACTGGTTTTTGGATGGTTAGCATTATGACAGTTTAATTAGGTTGCATACCTAATTTTTTCTTGGTCGTCTTCGACCGTATATTTATGCTGCCTGTCTTTCAACGCTACTTTAAACACTGTATGCTTCTTCAAGCTGTTTTATATGTCATTCTGATGCTTGCTATACCACTTATACATCTTTCTGGTTTCTTTTGTTTTATATGCTCATTTATCATAACGCTTGGTGTTTAAGTACCATTTTATTTTAGTATAGATTCTTATTAGATAGTTGTTGGTTTATGAATTTAGACATAAAAGTAAAAAATAATATGTTATTCTCATTCATTTGGTTGCCTCATTTCTAATTTTAATTCATTGATACACCAAGTTATTAAATTGTTCTGTTTTACAACTTTTAGTTATAATCGCAAACACCAATGGGACTCACCATTTTTATCAGGAACTATAAAAGAATTATTATATATCCAGGAAACATTTTCTCTAATTTATTTCACTTCAGTTGCATTAGTTCATAAGTTTTTAAATTATGTTTCCAAACAGTTGTGTGCAAACGTGAAGATCATATTAAATGTTATAATACATGTACCGAAATGTTAATCATTATTAAAATTATATTAAGGTGTACAAATATATACATGTAGAGAAATGGTCATGCATATTTGGTACATTTTTGTTTTGCTTTTCCTTTTTTTTTTAAATGCTGTATCTGAACGTTATTCTATATATCATCCTAGATTTCCTGATGCTCAAAATGTCATCTTTAAAGTGACTCCAATGTTTTTTAAATCCTTGAGTATATGGAATCAAGCCTGATGGCTGGATTTGGCTATTAAGAAGAATACCCTATGGGTAAAGTGGATTAATGTTTATAAGTTAGAAGATAGAATTTTTTGGGATTTTCCTTCTAATGAGGCTGAATGCCGTTATTGGAAAATAATTATGTGATCTATATTATTGGTTATGATTTGTTTCATCATGCCTTAAAACGTTATCAAAATTGTTGATGATGATTGTAAAGTTCTGAGTAATAAAGATGTTGCAATCTTCTTAATTTAGTTTTGAGTATACGTTCTTAGACTTTTATCATAGAAGTCATATGAAATCTGTTTAGATGGATTTATCAAATTTAGAAGACAAATTAACTGTGCACAATACAAAAGAATGGGTACACAACTCCAACTTTGTACTCATCCTTAATTTTGGTATCCCCTTTCTAAACAAAATAGTTCTGTATCAACACCTTTTTGTTAAATAATTTCTCCACTAATAAAAAAACTCATTAACTTTTGGGGGCGGGGCCCAACATCATTTCTTACAATCCGGGTCCATGAAAACAATCCAACCCGTTTTACGATCCGATATCTTCGTTTCAGGGGGTTTTGGTTTTGTTTTACATTTCAGGAAAGAGAGAAACGGAAAGGGTTCGAGACGAATGATCTCATTTTGTCTGCTTGGATCAGTCGAAGAGATCGGTTTCAAATCACACATTCTCCAAGCAGATCGGTTTCAGTTTTACAGATCACACTCATTGCATAATTCACACGACGAAGAGGAGGAAGGATGAATATATTCAGGCTTGCAGGGGACATGACTCATCTCGCCAGTGTCCTCGTCTTGCTATTGAAGATTCACACCATCAAATCATGCGCAGGTACCCTAATTTCCCCAACATTTCACGTTACAGATTTGTATTGTTTATCGGATGTGCAATTTGGGCAATCGTAGCTCCGTGACATTCTGTTTTCCCCAAATTGCGGGTTTCTGGTTGATTTGGAGAGAATTAATGATTTCATTGGCGATTTAGCTGTTTCCGAATTGAATCGTTGATAAATTCTGAAGTTTTTTTTTTAACCTGTGTTTTCTGTTCGTGTAAACGTGGATTTGTGAAAATAGGTGTGTGTGATGTGGATTGAAAGAGTGATCTAAACCTACAAATTATTTCATCCTTTGTAAAATGCATTGATTGTTATCTAAACATGTATCTGGTATGTAGGTTCTGAGATTAGCATTTAGGGTTGATGATTTTGGGCATATTGCAATTGGGCTGATGGGAAGCATTGAATTGATGGTTAATTATGAGTCTGTTTGGAAATTTGGAAGATAGATGGATCAATTTGACCGAACGATTGGAATTTTGTAATCATTAATGAAATGTTTAACTGAGAAGGGTTTAGAAATAAAAGTAAAAGAAGTGGTATATTTAGCATTTGAATCTGTATCATAATTTTTTATTGCAGTATGTTTACCTTTTTCAGTTAAGAGAGATCTCTCCAGCCCTTGATTCCCACCGGATGCACGGGGAAGGGAATCCCATCTTTTGTTTTTTTTTTTGGCCTTTAATTTTAGTTTCTTTATTACCAGCTAGAAGCAACGAAAGAAACTGGCAAGAAGAAACAAAAAGAAGACAATCATGAGTACGTTAAACATGTAATAAAGAAATGTAATATTCGAATGATATGTAAATGAACTTGGTATTTTGCGAGCCTCCGGTGGTACATTTTTTTCCCACCGGATGCAAGCATAGGGACAGAGCCTCCGGTGGTACATTTTCTTCCCACCGGATGCAACAAAAAGGCGTTTACCCTCCGGTGGTACATTTTCTTCCCACCGGATACAACCATAGTTAAATTAACATATAAATAAATTGCATGAACATGAACACGTAATAAAAATGAGCTTACACGACGTAGGAGGTCCCGAGGGGTGAGGTGGCGGAGGAATGGGGGGTTGACAACCAAATTCTAGATGGATTTATATACCTCATTAGAACCTTGTAGAAGCAAAAAATTAAATAAGATCAATTTATTTCCATGAGTTGCAAGAACTCAAAAGATTGTCATTTAACATACACCATTATGAATAATTAACTAACAATATAGAATTCGGATGGTTTTCTTTATTATCAATTTTAATAATCACCATTAACTCCTAGACATCATCATGATGATGCATGGACATGTACCATGATCATCATTAAACACCATGCTTAAGAATGTTGTACCGATTGCTACGTTTGAAGTAATATGTATTTATGATTTCGCATTGAATATGGTGTCACAATTGGACCATTGCTCAACTTTTAAGGTATAGTTGACACATCATAATCTATTAAAATTACATAAAATATTAGTAATAATAATTTAAGGTTGGAACAATTTAGCATCAAGAAACACTATTTTCTAATAAGGCTAGTGTAATAGGTTTTATCCGGTGCCACAACCACCCATCACGCCCGCCTCATCACCCCGTCGGGCGTTGGCGCCATCAACCTCTCCTTCCTCCTCTGACGCTACCATCATCATTAGGGGCGAATTTTAGTGTGTACCAGCAGTGACCTCGGTCACTGCTGATTTTTTGTCCAGAGATAACGAGTATACGTGTTTTACGAATAAATTTTTAATATATATTGTGTCGGTCACCACTAAAAAAAAATTTATATATTGATTCGGTCACCCACGAAAAAAAAATTCAAAATCCGCCACTGATCATCATGACACTTTTTCCCTTCCTCCCCCCTCCCAAACCTGACACTATGACGTCATCCGGCGTCAACACTACGATTAGCTTAAGATTTTTTTTTTAATAAAATGTATATTAATAGATTTAAGATAAATATAGAAAAAGTCGTTGCATGATTCAAAATTTAATACTGAACCCGATGCCCCTACCTTTAATTTCACTTGTCCCTCAATGTCGACTTATTTGCCAACAACTACTCATCTACTCCCTTCTACTCATCTACTCCTTCAATAGTCTTAGAACGTCTAGGTCTACTTGTATAGTGTGGTTTGTGTGATTTTCCACAAAGACAATGACTAGACTAAGAACAGAGGCGAAGCTTGGCCCGAAAGGTGGATAGGGCCGGACTAAAGGCGGATAGGGTCGGACTAAGTATATAATTTTTTTTTAGACCGGACGAGAATAAATTAACACTACGGAGCGAAAAAATGGACCAGACCGGGGCTCGGTCTGGCCCCTTAAAAGCTTCCCCCTTGACTAAGGTTATATGTAGTCATAACCTTCTTGGAGTGGCGTAAGCGTTATTAGACATATGTTATCCACATCATCAATGGACTTTATCACTGAAATTGTATGTAGTTATTATTGGATAATCGGTATTCTCATTCACGTAATAATTGAGTACAATCCCTATTATGTACAAGACATAATTACATAATTAACCCTCTACAAATACATAAGTACATAACTGTCTAATACGCCCCCGCAGTTGGAACGGGTGGTGACACGTTCAAACTGGAACGAAACTGGTGAAAAAGAAACCGCGGGAGCCCTTTAGTGAAAATATCTGCATACTGATGCTCAGAGGGAATGTGTAAAACTCGAATCTTGCCAATTCGAACCTGCTCACGAACGAAGTGGATATCTATCTCAACGTGCTGAGTTCGCTGATGATTAACGGGATTGCCAGACAAATACACAGCGGACACATTGTCGCAGTAGACTACCGTGGCCTGTCGAATCGGAATATGAAGCTCAAGTAAAAGATTCCGCAACCAACTTACCTCCGCCACCACATTAGCCACCGCTCGATACTCCGCTTCAGCACTGGATCTAGATACGGTAGTCTGACGTTTAGAGGACCAAGATAGTAAATTCGCACCCAGATAAACACAATATCCTGA
>JBCNJP010005810.1:0-19843 GCA_039602395.1 Deinandra increscens subsp. villosa
GCACAAAGGATACATAATATCACATAAAATGACTAACTTAAACCTAGCTAGTCATAATAACCCGGGGCATTCATACCCATTTAACCAATCAATTTCTCGTCAAGTAGTCCAGTTAGATTTTCATCAAGGTAGTTAACCCACTAATCAGATTCACCTTTCTAAAAAAATTAAGACTTAAAAGGTTTAACCGGGACAAACATGAACGTATTAGAAAAATGGTCAAAATTAACATTCTCGTTTGGTCATCGAAGCGGACTGTCCCAGTTGCATTTGGGACAGTTCAGACCGTCTGGTTGGCTGTCGATAAACCGCCGACATTTTGTCAAAGCGGACCTCCCTCCTGATAACCCAGACGGTCCGAATCGATCAGTTAATATAAAAATGGAAAAATAAAAGGAAAAAAAAAAAACTCCGGTTACTAGTAGACCGAGAGGTCGGCGAGGGTTGGTTTTCTTTCTTCTGTTGCGGCCGCGTTCGTCCAAACCCTCAAAACACTTGGCAGCGTCGATCCAGGTAACAAACCGTAATTCTCTCACATTTCTATTGTGTTCTTCTTCGAGATTTGGTTGACATTTATTTATAATCAATCAATTACGAAAATCTATCTAGATCACCCTCAAATTCAATATGTTTGTGTGTTCTTTCATCCATGCTTCCTCTTTGATTTGATTCTTAGTTCCTGCTACTAAATTTTACTTTCATCTTGCTACATGTTTTCTCAATATCTGAGATCGATATGCCATCTTGTTTTTAGCATCTTCAAACAAGATTAATGATTTGGGCTTTCATAATCTTGTAGGGGGGGGAGGGGGGATTCAGATAAACATTTACTCAACAAGAATGTCTGGAAAAATATAATCTTTTGCTGATTCTGAAACTAATGGGAGATATCTTTTACATTATGAATAAATGAAAAATTACTTTTGTTAGTAAATATGTCTTTTACATTATGATTTGGTGGTTGCAGGCTCTTTGAAGATGTTCAAGTTGTTGGTTTCGAAAGCTAGTTCTGCACAGCAGAAAGTTTTCAATCTCGCTCTCTTTAGTCAACAGGTAGACTATTACATACTCCTTTGTCCAAAAATTACAATAAATGGCTTGACACAGTTTAATGAAAGTATTTCACCATTGGTACTAAACAATAAATGGTAACTAATTATGCATTCTTTTTCCCCTTACATTTATTTATTTGTTTGTTTTTGCTGCAGCGAGGATTGCACAGCAGGAATAAGATGGCAATGGAATACATTGCAAAAGGGTGGAATGCATTGAAGGAGGTTGATAGGGTGATTGACTATTGTGAACCTAGAGATAAACGCCTCATTCCTCACCTTAAGGTAAGGTAACTAATTACGCATTCTTTATAAATAAAGAGAATACGAAGAAGATACCACGTTTGGCTATTGTTACTTATTTTCTGATTGGGTTGATTCTCCATCTTAGACTGCAAAGGAAAATTTTGAAATGGCTCTGGAAGTTGATAATTCAAACACACATGCTAGATATTGGTTATCCAGACTACACTTGAAATACCATGTGCCCGGTCAATGTAAAGCTATGTAAGAATCTAATATCTCAAATGTGATAGTACTTGTCATTAAATGTAAATTCAATTTTCTCGTTTTTTCAAACAGAGGAGCTGCTTTATTGGTTGAAGCTGCAGATATGGGTGATGCAGATGCTCAATATGAACTGGGTCGTAATTTAAGAATTGAGGTGAGGCTCTCTAGTGTTAGTTTTCATTTGTGGGTATCTTGTGAGACATAAATTTTCTATAATGTGCCCAGAATGAGGGTGTTGACACGGATCAACAAGCTTTCTATTATTTGGAGAAGGCAGCCGACCAGGTATATCAGTAATGACATAATCACTATTGATGCTTTCTCATGGTTTATTTATTTTTGTTGGACTTTTGACACTTTATGTTTTAGCTGCACCCCGGTGCTCTCTACCTTCTTGGAGCTGTCTATCTGACAGGCGACTGTGTTAAGAAAGATATCGCCTCTGCATTATGGTGTTTTCATAGAGCTTCAGAGAAGGTATATTATTTTATATTAAAAAGTATATGCATTTTTTGCAAGTTCATATGGATTCCAAACCTTTCTCAAATTTCCGAAATTCATATAATTTCCTATAAATTTATTTTTTTTCCTCGAAGGTCATACTAAAAGTTGTGGGCAAATAATTTGAAGTTGAGAAATTGATGAAAATATCATGTAGGTCAAGATTAAAGAACCTTGAAAGTAAAATTTTCTATAATGTTTAGGGTCATGCTGGGGCAGCAATTGCATGTGGGTCTCTTCTTATGAGAGGTATGATATTTATGTTTTTATACAACCTTTTCAGCTCGAATCTAGCTATTTTTTTGCATTGTTCATATCAAACCTGCTGTGATTACAAACTAGTTACACTAATCTTTTACTATCAGATAAAAGAGGACTTTAATTTAATCTATTCCATTATTTCCTTCGCCAAAATCTTTAATTCATACAGAAATCAACTTTATCTTTTTTTTTCTTTTTTCTTTTTGTTCTCATCCAAGCTAAATATGTGTTAGAAAATATTTAAATTTGTTACAGCCATCTTTATCATCATTGGAGTACCCTTTCAATCAAGAAATTAAGTTATCACAGTTAGTGGATTTCATTTGGTGGACTCTTTCTGCCCCTTTCAAATAATATATGGATCTATTTGGTTGTTTTAACCAGGCTATGAACTTCCGAAGTCTGTTTTAAAGAAGGAGGTCACTGGTAGGAAATTAAGGAAGAAATCAGGTGAGCCTAAACCTAATCCAATCCAACTGGCAAGGGAACAGTTTGAGAATGCTGCAAAATTAGGAAATGATCTTGGATTTAGATGGTTAAAAAGACTCGATGAGGAAGAAAAGCGTTTCCTAGACACCTGATTTAGGTACACACATATTAAACTTGTTTTTATTTTTATTTTTATGAAGTATTGCATTATGATGTGTTAAAAGGAAGATCAGAAAAAGCATTAGGATCTGTAGATGACACATCACACATGTATGTAGTGTAGGGATAGATATAACATTATGGTTTGATTCAGATTAAATAAAGAATGATAACAAATATTGTTCGACTTACATTTAAATATTTAACTATTGTTCTTTCTCTTTCTGAATATGTAAAACCTTATTATTGATTTTTTTTAAGTGTGTATGATGAATATTTAAGAATAGATAGATAGTAGCTACCTACTTATATTCAATACCGTTAACACTTGAAAATAAACAATCGTAAGCGTATTAGGGGTAGGGGTGGTCGAAGTCCATTATCACTCGGTCACTCACACTTGATGACACGAAACTTACAATAATACGTCTTAGTTATATATTGACAAACATAATTGATTTTATTTCAGTAGGATTGATATCGGCATAGCATACGCTACAAGTAAGGCTTATACTTTTGTATTTTTATTGTTTCATCAATTTGCTTGCTTGATTGCATCCTTGGTTATAGAAAGCACCTAGTGGTAGGATAATCTACTTTCTTGGTCATCTAAACGATGGACCACTCTCGCTTGTTCTAGTGCAGAAGCTGAGTACTGTCGTTTGGCAAATGCAATAGACGAGCTAGATACTTTTAGTTTTTATTCACTGCACATCTTGCATGTCTATTATCCATTGTGAACTTATACTAATCCTTTCAAAGTCAGTGAACAAAATGTATTGAATTAGATATCCAATTATCGTTGTTATCAAATAGGTGTATGTTTTATTTAAAGATTTTTGATCTATCCATCATCTCTCTCTTGCTTCAAATGTTGGCATATTAGAATAGATACCACAAAAGTTTGAATATCGTATATTGTATATCATATCTTAACTGAAAACAAAATATAGGATAAGAAGAGGCAATTAAGTTTCTTCTTTTATATAGAAAAAAAGGTGAGAGGCTAAACTAAATCCTAATAGGGAGGTTGACACGTGTCTATGAATGTATCCCAAACACTAGCTAGTAGAATAACCCAACTTGAATCAACTTGTTACTCGAAATCCGAACAACCCAGGGTTAATTAGGAAGATTTATACTTGCTATTAATAGTAGATTATTATAAAGAAATTGATATAACTGATTTAAGAAATATAAAGTGATGTAACTAATAAACTGTGTTCTGATATGCAGCTAAGAAAAAGAATTGAAATACATCTTAAATTTTATACTTTTAACAATTCTTAAACATTTAGATGTTGTAACTTAAAACCGAATCAACCCGAAACTTGAAACCCGGAAACCCAGGGCCAATTAGGGTCGTTTTATCGGTTGGATTCCAACTATGAAAACCCGACCCGTTTAACCTGAAACCCAAAGACAAAACCTAATCAACACCCTTAGCAAGACACACAAGGAGACGGTGGATCATCTTTTGGTTAATTGCAAGCGTGTCGGCTACATTTGGGTTGGTGTATGACTCCAAAAGAATTGTTCCTTTCCGTGAAAGATACTCTAGACGGACATAAAAACGCCCTTCTCAGAGGACCTCAAGTACATCATACACGAGATCTTTTTGATGACTCTTTGTCTCTGATGCATTTGAAAAACAATATAACTTTTAAGAATCTTGTTTGTGGGGCTACGGAGATCCTTCGTGAGATAAAATCCTATCGTTTTTTTGGATTAAACATAGAGGAAAGTTAGTATGTTTAGATTGGGAATCGTGGTGTAAGTAATATATATATTTTTTAATTTTCTTTGTAATCCAACGCGTTACCAACTTCTTTGAAATATATTTGTTTTGTTACAGTTTAAAAAAGTTCATCAAATGAATGTGTGGATGAACTGAAGATGCCAAAGCACGTATTGTTTAACACACGAATAAGGTAGGTATTATGGGTATCTTCCATCTTTAACACAACTCTCACACCTCACTTTAGGAGGATTTAGGTGTGTCAAAAGGAACAATTAATTAAATTGGTAAATTGATAACGGTTTGTCAGGCCGTTTCAAATCCCCAACTAGATTGATTTGTAGTAATGGTAAGTTAGGGTTATCGAACCAAGGGAATATGTGGAAATTGACTAATTGATTAACTAAATTAACTAAATTTACTGATTACCTAAAATTAACTAAGGGTGCCACTTAGCTGTTTTGATTGATTGAGTGATTTAACTAACAAATTAACTAACTTTAACCTAAAAACTTAATTGAATTCAAATGAGACGAATCTAACCACTTCTGGATCCTGGTTGGCTACCGATCTAGAAAAACCTAATTACTTAACCGTGACACATAGACATGCCCCCCAATTGCTTCCTTGACCTAATAACCTAGTTTCCTAATGGGCTGATTAGTCCTGCCGCAAGAAAGTGCTAGATCAATAAACAGTGGACCACTAAAACCCTAGATTACTAGTTAATTTTAACAATTCCGCATGTAGGTATTCAACGGTAGCAAGTATTCCGGAATAACTAGTTAAGCAATAGGTTAATCATAGAACGAATCCACCAACCAATCACCAAAAGCGGTTAGTGGTGGATTAGCCGGACATGGCTAATGAAACAAACATGATTATACTAAAAGATTGCATAAAAATAATGTACCGAATGATTGAATTGCTTCCAAAATCTCCAAAACAAAGGTGAAATTCGCAAAACCCTAGCCTCTGGTCGCACTGGAATGAATGATTGATATCACAAAAACTTCACAAATAAGTTTAAATAGTAAACCCTAATCTAAAACTTCTGACGACCAATTCGGGGCGTACCGCCCCAAAATGGGGGATTCTGGGCGTACCGCCCGGATTGCAAATCTTCGGCCGCTTCTCTAAACTTTAGGGCGTACCGCCCTGGTCTCTTCACTTCTGGGCGTACCGCCCAGATCTGGATCTCAGGAACTTTCTTGATTTTCTTCTAAGTCTTCACTCGTTCCCGCACGCTTCTCGATCCCTGTACCAGCAGCTTCCAGTTCTTCATAAAACTCCATTATTAGCTCACTTAAGCTCGTGGTACCTCACAACACAAAAACCCGTGAAAATGCCATGTAATCCAACCCTTATTATAAATAAATATAACAAAATAAGCACAATAAGAACGACAAATTGGACTAACATCACATCCCCACACTTGACTTTTTCCGTCTCGGAAAAACTGCCATGGAATCATAATCGGGAAATCAATTTCAAAATCATTCAACAATTTAATCTTTATCAACCAATTTCAATTCCACATTCCAAAATGTATTCATATATACTAATTGCAATCGCCGATATTTCTATCCGACTAAACCCAACCACTGATCTTTGAGCCCCCAAGGTGTTTACAAAAATTACCAATCAGTTGTATCAGTCTACCAATGTGTCCCACATTCAGAAAATTCTAGCTCAATCTAATCCCGACTCAAATTTGGTCAAAGTAAAGGGTAATACAGATAGAATATTTATATTTTCCCCACCCTAGTTAAATCAGATACTCATATATCCCAAGAATGATGGATTTGAATGTATAGTGAAGTTGCTTGAGCATTTATTTGACTACTGGTTTTTTCTATTTTTCTTTTCTTTTTCTCTCTTTCTTTTTTCATCTTTTTTTTATCATTTTTTATTTTATAATTGGTTAATTTTAACTATACTTACCAACGGACATCATCAGAGGCATTCTTTCACAAGGTCTTACCCCCGAAATCATACGTGAGTGTTTTGCCCGCGAGATCCGGAACATCATCAGAGGTACTCTTTCACAAGGTCTTACCCCCGAAATCATACATGAGTATTCTGTCCCTTCACTCTAATTCATTAGCCAATTAATTACCTAATATGCTCAAAAGATGGAAAAATGGGGCGCCGTTATTTCTCGGATTTGCTTTCGCAAAAAGATCATAACGTGCCAATTTATTCTGAGGATATATAAGTCTCTAATCTAAAAAGGTCTTTTTCCTCCTAATCATCAGTTTCAACCTCACTATAACCTCTAAAATGGGAACCCACTAGCAAGCTAAATTATTTACATATTTATACACAAATAAACACCAAAGGATAATTAAGCTTTACTAAATCAGCTGGGCCTACCGACACATCACAAATTAGCTATATTTTCCATTCTCTCCTTTTCTTACCACTTTTCCCTTTCTTTATTTATATATTTATTTTGAAAATCGATTCCCAATTGTACTATCATTTTCCATGTACCGGCAATTATCCCAAAACAGATTTGACTCAAATACTTAAACTAAAAATGACTCAAAAATTGCAAAATCTTTTTGGATTTTTGATGTTTTTTACTTTTTTTTTTTCAAAATAAACAAACAACTACCTAAAAATTTGAAAAACTACTAAAAACTGACGTCCTGTCCCCCTCCCCACACTTAAGATCGACATTGCCCTCAATGTGATAGGAAACACGCACATAACGAATATACAGACACGAACGATAAAAATAAAATTAAATGAAGAATGCAAAAATAAAAAGACAAAAATAAATAAATAAAAAGCAAAAGTTGGAACACACTCCCCTGATAACATCGTGAAAAGCTCCTCAGAAGTCGTCCAACACCCTCTCGCGTAGATCGTGAATTCCAGAAATCGGATGGAAGAAGTAATGTAAAGAATGTCACATCTCAACCATGGTGCTACCAAGAAACATAAACACATCATGCCATATATATACAAGCAAAATAAAATCACAACCACCCAACCGGTTACCCCGTACAGTACCCCCAGTTACAATATAATATCATATCATACAGACCATGATCGAATGAAAACAAAATAACCAAAAAGTACAAGGGTCAAGGAAACAAAACCGATCGGCAATGGTAGTGATAGTCAGCATGATCAGCACCTACTCCTCGCTCATCCTCCAGCAGCATCATCATCACCTCCAGCATCTCCCTCAGCACCAACATCTCCAGCAGCATCTCCCTCGGCACCAACATCATCACCATCAGGCTCCTGAAAGAAGGCAGGTATAGGTATACCCTGATGTGACATCATATGACGCATAGCCCGCTCTATCCTCTCAAAACGAACATCCACATAATCGAGCACTGTCTCCTGGACCATATCCAATGTAACCTGATCAGCCCTCGGCGGCCTCTCTGGTCTCTGCCTCAGCGGCCTCTCAACCTGGTGTAATATCCTATGCTGCCTCGCAGCCCTAGCAGCCTCATCACCTACAACAACCCTATCTCTCACCGCCTCCCACTGCGGTGGATCAGTCATGGTGACCATCTTGGCCAACCGCATATCTCCCAGCTCATAATGTGATGTCTCAGCCCCAATGGTCAGATGCGTCTCCAAATACCTACCCTGATCAAACACTCCTAACCTCCTAGCCAACGTCGTCACATACGGCCCCATACTCAAATGTACACCCGTGCCCGATGTCCTCCTCCGTGCAAATGATGCTACCAACACCCCAGCAATGTTGAGGTCATGACCTCCAACAATCGAACGCAGCACCACCAAATCCAACTTCGTGCACTTCTCGACGCCAGAGCGGCGACCGAGAATAGTACACGCGACGATCCTATGAATATATCGAATAACAGGATCCCTAATCTGCGACTCAATCACACTGTCCAAGTAAGGAACCGCTCCTATCTCATCCCAAAATGCTGCGAGCTGCAAATCAGTAACCCCCTGTGGGTGTGCTCGGCTAAAAACTCCGCGCGGCAGCTCCGCAAACTCTGGCGCCTCAGCCTCCTCCTGGGTGTACAACCCTGACAAGACCGCGAACGCTGGGATACTCATGTGATGCGTCCGACGGCCTAAAGCGAATGTCAGGGCGTTCCCGTCGCCAAACTTCCCAGGACCCACCTGGAAAGTAGATAAGAACTCCACAGTAAGCTCCAAGTACTGATGGTCGTTCGGGGTCAACGCCCTCCTCCATCTCTCAGTCACTAAACCCCTGATCCTCTCAAGCTGTCCTAACTGTGCAATCAGCCCCCAATCGATCGTACGGTGATGTAACAGTGGCATCACGACGAACCTCCTCATCTGCCTCTCCTCGTTCGACCCATGCTCGAATTTCAGCAACGAGTGATGCTGATGGTTCCTCCTCGCGATCGGCGGTGCTGGAATATCCGCCTCAGGTAGAATCTCCGGCCCCCAGTAGCCTATAACCCTCCGTCTGAATGGGGGGACCGGAACAGCAGCATCCGGCTCTCCACGGCGCCTCCTCTTGGGACCGCGTGTCCCGGAACTAGACCCTTGCCGGTCCGACATCCTGAAATCAACAAGTTAGCACAAGATAACAATAATCATATAAAACCGGGCCTTCCTGCAATTGATTTCCACATTCACAAACTATTTTTGGATTTTTCGATTTTTTTTTATTTTTTTTTTTGGGTTTTTTCAAAAATTTTATAAAGAAAAAACAAAATTAAACGAAAAAGAAAACTAAAATTTAAAACTAAAAATCAAAAACGACAAAAATTGGGATTTTTGGAAAAATGTGAAAAATTCTGTGAAAATCCATCCCGGGCGTACCGCCCAAAAATGGTGCAATCGGGGCGGTACGCCGCCCAATTTGCGTGCAGGAACCCTAATTTCAATTTTGGGCGTACCGCCCCCAATGTTGGAGACCTAGGCGGTACGCCGCCCAATTCGTGGCGGAAAAAAAACAAATCGGTCGAAACCGAACCATCTATGCTATTCACACACTCCGACAACCTCTTAACTCACTCAATTCGGGTCTAATATCGGCTCTACTTAACAAAACTAACATAAAACGAACCTAAAAATAACAAATCCATCTAATCTACGTAAAGTTAAAACTCGAAACAGAAATGAAACCTGGAATTCGCTCGGACTGATCGGTGGTGCTCGGCAGTGCGGTCGGTGGCGACGGTCGGTGGCGGTGGTGGTGTGAATCGAGTGGAGGTGGTGGTTTGCGGTGGGTTGGGTTATGAGAAACCGACCCACCGCCGACTGTTTGTATATTTTTTTTTCGTTCAAATTCCGGGCGTACCGCCCAAGAATGTACGGATTAGGGCGTACCGCCCGGATTTTAAAAACTGAAAATTTCGAGAAAATTTTGGGGCGTACCGCCCTGATTATGAGAACCTTGGGCGTACCGCCCATGTCCTATTTTGGCAGAAAGTTTTGAAAATTTGGGGCCTCAAAAATTTTCTATCTCTGGAAAAACACCACTTTTGCACCACCGAGCATGTGTACTGCAAAATTTTCATTAAAACTTACCTGGAATGCAGCTGATGGCACAGATTCACTTCCGAGCTTCCCGATTTCCTGAAAAACACACCAAAACGTAAAATCTAACAAAAACTACGAAAAACACACGAAAATGAAACGAAAAACAAACCGCTGGGTTGCCTCCCAGTTAGCGCTAAGTTTTTAAGGTCTTCAGCCAGACCGTACTTCCCTTTCACGTTTCAGGGCTTTCAGATGCGGGCGCCAAAAAGTAATCGTCTTTGTCGACTTGCCCGTGAATGTCTGCCGAATCCAAATACGGCTTCAACCTATGCCCATTAACTACCTGCTTCAGGTGGTCATCCAGGTCTTCAATCTCGAAATTACCATACCCCCCCACACTTGTGATGAGGAATGGCCCCGTCCATTTGCTTTTCAGCTTACCTGGAAACAATTTCAACCGTGAGTTAAATAACCAAACCTTTTGACCTACCTGGAAATCCATCTTCTTCAATCGTGCATCATGCACTTTCTTCATCTTGTTCTTGTATGCATCTGCACTCTCATACGCCTCATCGCGTAGTTCTTCTAACTCTCCCAGCTGGAGCTTCCTTTCTCTACCTGCAGCATCATAATCCAAGTTAACTTCTTTCACAGCCCATAATGCTCTGTGAGCTAACTCAACAGGTAAATGACATCCCTTCCCATAGACCAACCGATAGGGAGTGGTTCCAATAGGCGTTTTAAAAGCAGTGCGATACGCCCACAAGGCGTCATTCAATTTGGAAGACCAATCCTTGCGGTCGATTCGCACAGTTTTCTGTAAAATTTCTTTGATTTGCCGATTGGAAACCTCCACTTGACCGCTTGTTTGCGGATGATATGGGGTTGCAATTCGGTGGTCTATGCCATACTTCTTGAGTAGTTTGCCAAATCGAAAGTTCTTGAAATGGGACCCCCCATCACTTATGATCACACGAGGGATTCCAAATCTAGAGAAAATGTTTTGTTGGACAAATTTGCAAACTACACTATGGTCATTGGTCTTAGTAGCTATGGCTTCTATCCATTTGGACACATAATCTACCGCTACTAGAATGTAAAGAAAACCATTAGAGTTAGGGAAAGGGCCCATAAAATCTATGCCCCAAACATCAAAAATCTCTACAACCAAAATTGGTTGCAAAGGCATCTCATCACGCTTTGTGATGCTTCCCAACTGCTGACATCTCGTGCAATGCTTCACGAACTCAAACGCATCCTTGAAAAGCGTGGGCCAAAACAACCCGGATGAAAGAACCCGGTGACCCGTCTTGTGTCCACTAAAGTGACCTCCACATGCCGATGCGTGAACCAACTCTAGCACTGCTTGTACCTCCGACTCTGGTATGCACCTCCGGATCACTTGATCCGGTCCTACCTTGAACAAATCCGGTTCGTCCCATATGTACTTCTGTGCTTGAGACTTCAAATGTATCTTCTTTCTCCTGGGCCAATGTTCCGGAATTGTACCTGCAGCCAAATAATTAACAATGTTAGCATACCAAGGTAAATTAGAAACACTTAACAATTGTTCATCCGGAAACTGCTCATTGATGCTCCATTCATCTTCTTCTCCTTCAATGTGGGGCAATCGGGACAAATGGTCCGCCACCACATTCTCACTACCCTTCTTGTCTCTAATCTCCAAATTAAACTCCTGCAACAAAAGGATCCACCGAATGAGCCTCGGCTTGGCATCCTTCTTCTCCATCAAGTACCGGACCGCACTGTGGTCCGAATACACAATCACCTTGCTTCCCCAGATATATGACCTGAACTTATCAAGAGCAAACACAACTGCAAGTAATTCTTTTTCAGTGGTAGTATAATTCAATTGAGCCCCATCTAAAGTCTTACTTGCATAATAGATCACTACCGGTTTTTTATCTACCCTTTGACCCAAAACTGCCCCAACAGCAAAATCTGAGGCATCACACATAATCTCAAAAGGTATGGACCAATCGGGTGCTTGCAAAACTGGTGCCTCAATTAGTTTGTTTTTCAAAGTGTTAAAAGAATTTAGACACTCATCATTAAAATCAAAAATTTCATCTTTTAACAACAGTTTGCAAAGAGGTTTAGTAATTTTGCTAAAATCTTTAATGAACCTCCTATAAAACCCGGCATGACCTAAAAATGCCCTAATACCCTTAACATTCGTGGGAGGAGGCAAAGTTGAAATCACTTTAATTTTTGCCCTATCAACCTCAATCCCACGACTCGACACCACGTGTCCCAACACGATCCCCTCTTGAACCATAAAATGGCTCTTCTCCCAACTTAACACTAAATTGGTTTCTATGCAACGCTCTAAGACTCGTGTTAATTGGTTCAAACAAGACTCAAACGATGTACCAAAAATTGAGAAATCGTCCATGAAAATTTCAAGTGAATCCCCGATCATATCAGAAAAAATAGCCATCATACATCTTTGAAAAGTGGCCGGGGCATTACACAAACCGAATGGCATCCTCCGGAACGCAAAGGTGCCATAAGGACAAGTAAAAGTGGTCTTTTGTTGGTCATCGGGGTGAATAGCAATTTGGTTGTACCCCGAATAACCGTCTAGAAAACAGTAAAACTTTTGACCGGACAACTTCTCAATTATTTGGTCAATGAAAGGTAGAGGAAAATGGTCTTTGGAAGTTGCGGAATTCAACTTCCTATAATCAATGCAAATTCGCCACCCGGTTACCGGTCGGGTGGCTATTTCCTCACCTTTCTCGTTCCTAACAATCTGAATTCCTGCTTTCTTAGGAACGGTTTGAGTTGGACTTACCCATGAACTATCGGAGATAGGATAGATAATACCTGCATCCAGCCATTTGAGTACCTCCTTCTTGACTACCTCTCGCATATTCGGGTTAAGCCTCCGTTGTGCATCTCTCGCGGGCTTTGCTCCTTCCTCGGTAATGATCTTGTGCATGACTATGGATGGACTAATTCCCTTCAAATCTGCAATGGTCCATCCAATAGCCGCCCGATGCTTCACTAACACCTTCATCAACTCCTCTTCTTGCTCCTTAGTTAGACCTGCAGAAACGATAACAGGAAGAGTGTTATTCTCACCAACAAAATTATACTTCAAATGTTTAGGAAGTTCTTTAAGTTCAAGAGAAGGTGGTGATTCGAGTGAAGGCTTTAATTGTGAGTCGATATGTTCCGGTAAGCTCTCCACTTGAATAGACCATGGTGGTCTTTGGTCTCTCACAGCCATCAACTCTTGGCTCTCATCCTCTGCTTCCATCTCCTTGACCATGTCTGCATAGCCCCTGCCAAACAAAACAAACTCCTCGGGGGTCCCATCCTCCTCATTAAAAGGGAAAAATGGAGGTGTAAGACCTTCAACGATTTCAGCCCGAAAGCATTCATCATCTTCCCGAGGGTTAGTCACATTGCCAAAAACACTTAACCGCATTTTGCGGTTCCCAAAAGTCATGTCCACGGTACCCGACCTACAATCAATTTGTGAGTGACTAGTAGCTAGAAAAGGTCGACCCAAAATTACCGTGGGCTGAGCAGTTTTTTCAACTGACACATAATCAAGAACCAAGAAATCTACCGGATAGAAAAATTCATTAACTTTAACTATAACATCCGATAGAATTCCCCGGGGCAGCTTAGGGGTCAAATCAGCCAAAATCACCGTAGTGTCGGCTTTCTTTAAGGGTCCAAAGTCGTACTGATCGTACAAGCTCCCCGGTAAAATACTCACACTCGCTCCAAGATCCAAAAGGGCACGGGTCATCTGAAAGTCACCAACTTGAATTGAAATAATTGGTGCCCCCGGATCTTGGAGTTTCTTTGGCAAAATGCCTGAAATTATGGCACTCACATCTGCATTTGCGTCAAGCTGTTTCGGAATCTTGTAATTCCGTTTTTGAGTGCACATGTCTTTCAAGTACTTTGCGTAAGCCGGAATTTGCTTAATTGCATCTAAAAGGGGAAGATTGATTTTAACTTGTTTGAAAATATCCCACATCTCATCTTGTTGTGGGCCCCGTTTAGATGTTTTCTGATTAGGTTCAATTAAAGCTTTTGGAAAAGGTACCGACTTTTTCTGTTCAACCACTTCATTATCTATCACCCTATTACCAGATTCATTAAAGGTTACCTTTTTTGATGTCCTAGGGTTACTAGACTCGGTTGCTACTGACTTTGGGTTAGTTTGGTCGGTTTCCGGCTCACTTTCATCATCACTTACCCAATCCTCCACCACCCCATCAACTTGCGGTGGAGGTGCCCCTACCTTATTATCCACGGACTTACCTGATCGTAAGGTGGTGATCTTGTTGATTGGCACGTGTCGCGTGTTCTTGGAACTAGAAGACTGACCTTGCTGATGTTGTGGGTTTATGGTGGTGTCACTAGGCAACTTTCCTGGATCTCGCCTTGATGACTCAGCAGCCAACTGCCCCAACTGTTTCTGAAATGCTCCCATTGTCTTGTCTTGGAGCTCAAATCTCCGATCAAATCCCTGAACTTTGTCGGTCAACTGTCTGTGGCTGGCGGATAACTGTCTTTGCTCATCGACTATCTGCTTTTGACCATCTACGAGTGAGTTCATTTTCTCCATTAAGGCGGCAAATTGCGCTTGCATCCCATCTTCCGGTGTCGGTTGAGCTTGTTGGTAGCTTCCTTGGGGAGGATTTCCACCTTGAGTGTAGGTGTTCCGTTGATAGCCCCCTTGGTTGTAACCGGATGCTCGGCCTTGATATTGTGTTGAAGCTCCACCCTGCACATTAGAAGTTTGAAAGTTAGGATTTAACTGATTATTAGCATTGCCATACCTGAAATTTGGGTGGTTGCGAAGGTTGGGATGGTAAGTGTTGGAATTCATCGCTCCCTGGACATAATTGACATCTTCGCTTTGCTGAACCATGGTGGAACATGCATCCACCGAGTGGCCTAATTCGCCACAACCCGTGCACACCGGAAATTGTGCACTAGCCTTCACCTCTTCTGATGCACCCCCCAACTTCATTTGGGCTACTTGTTTTTCCAAGAGGAGTGTCTGTTGGCGAAGTTTCTCTATCCTTTCCTCCGCCTCATAATCAACCGATTTGACCGCTGCGGATCGCGATCTTCTCCCGTTCTGAGCAAGCCTTTTTGATGTGGCACTCAACCTCTCCATGTGCCCCCAATCTACTTCTTCCGTGTTGGTTAGGAATGTCCCATTGCTGATGGAGTTCAAGTCTCGGATATCCTCTGGGAGGAGACCATCATAGAATGCTTTAATGAGATCCCAAGTGTCTATTCGATGATGTGGGCATTTACGCAACAAGTCCTTGAACCGAGTGAGTGCCTCATGAAATGGTTCCCCGGTGTGTTGCTGAAAGGACCGGATCTCTTCTTTGACCTCACTGGTTTTGCTCATCGGAAAGTATTCTTCAAGGAACACTTCTTGCATTTGCACCCAAGTATAGATGCTACTGGGAGTTAGACTCTCGAACCATCTCCTTGCTCGATCTTTGAGGGTATACGGGAAAAGCATTAGCTTGACATCGTCCTGTGTGAACCCCGTGGCTCCAATAGGTATGCATGTGGACTCGAAGCTATGAATGTGATGATATGGTTCTTCGGTTCTTTTCCCGTAAAATTCTGGTAGATGACTCAAGTATTGAGGTCGAACCTCAAAAGCTCGTCTGTTTGCTCCGATTGGTGCGACTACCGCAGATGCACTCGGAACAACGATTGGCTTAAAGTGACTAGCCACTCCCTGAACCGGCGGGTTTTCTACCAATCGTGGGACTCCTCCTTCCATTTGAAGACGAGCTCCCCCATGGTTGAATTGTGGAACTCCTCTTGGGGGGGAAGCTCTTCTTCCTTGTGGGGCAACATTAGCCTGTGGAGCTCGTGCTCTGTTCCTTGGAATGTCAACTGGTGGTTCCTCTCTATACCCATATCCATCTTCATCTTCATTTGGGTCATACCAATCATGCCCCCACTGCTCCTCGTACACGGGATTTTGTCGAAAGTGGTTTTGTGGTGGAGGAGGTTGTTGTGGTGGTGCTCGACGGAAAGGTTGTTCTGGGTACCTGACCCGATAGTGATACCCTTCCTCCTCATGGTGTGAGGATTTAGGGGAAAGGGATGGTAAAGAATTGTGCCCGTGCACCCGAAATGGTGGAATATGACCCGGAGGAATATTTTGTGGCATGGCAGGGTCCACTGGTTCATTTTGGCCTTGGTTCTGTGGTTGGTTGGGATTTTGATTGAGGTTCTCATTTGGGTTCTCATTTGGGTTCGGGTTTTGGTTGTGATTTGGGTTTTGGTTGGGATTTGGATTCTGATTTTGTGGTTGGTTGGGATTTGGATTCTGGCCCTCCATTTCTCTTCTGTTTCTTTGTTCTGCTCGGTTCTGCCGAGCTGTCCTCTCAATCTCTGGATTGTATATCAACGGAGAGGTCTTGCGGGAATGCCGCGTATGCATGCACAATCACCTAAAACCTGCAAAATTGGTCACAAAAGAGCAAACCAATTACGTAGCACTGTTCCAGGGGGTGTAAATAATGCAATAGAACAGAAAAAATCGAAACTTGGACGGTCAAAAATCTCAAAACTTTCTGTGAAAAAGTGCCCAAGGCGTACCGCCCAGGAATGTGAATTCTCCAGGCGTACCGCCCAGAAAAGAATTTCGACAGAAATTAAATATATATATTTTTTTTTAGTTGCAGAAAGTAATTAATTAAATAAAAACACTATTTTTGGGTTTTTTGAATTTTTTTGAAAAAAAAATGAATCAAAAATTGCAAATTAAACAAAAATCAACAAATCAAAAAGCGCACTAATTCCCCGGCAACGGCGCCAATTTGATAACGGTTTGTCAGGCCGTTTCAAATCCCCAACTAGATTGATTTGTAGTAATGGTAAGTTAGGGTTATCGAACCAAGGGAATATGTGGAAATTGACTAATTGATTAACTAAGTTAACTAAATTTACTGATTACCTAAAATTAACTAAGGGTGCCACTTAGCTGTTTTGATTGATTGAGTGATTTAACTAACAAATTAACTAACTTTAACCTAAAAACTTAATTGAATTCAAATGAGACGAATCTAACCACTTCTGGATCCTGGTTGGCTACCGATCTAGAAAAACCTAATTACTTAACCGTGACACATAGACATGCCCCCCAATTGCTTCCTTGACCTAATAACCTAGTTTCCTAATGGGCTGATTAGTCCTGCCGCAAGAAAGTGCTAGATCAATAAACAGTGGACCACTAAAACCCTAGATTACTAGTTAATTTTAACAATTCCGCATGTAGGTATTCAACGGTAGCAAGTATTCCGGAATAACTAGTTAAGCAATAGGTTAATCATAGAACGAATCCACCAACCAATCACCAAAAGCGGTTAGTGGTGGATTAGCCGGACATGGCTAATGAAACAAACATGATTATACTAAAAGATTGCATAAAAATAATGTACCGAATGATTGAATTGCTTTCAAAAATCTCCAAAACAAAGGTGAAATTCGCAAAACCCTCAGCCTCTGGTCGTCTACAATGAATGATTGATTCATATAACAAAAACTTCACAAATAAGTTTAAATAGTAAACCCTAATCTAAAACTTCTGACGACCAATTCGGGGCGTACCGCCCCAAAATGGGGAATTCTGGGCGTACCGCCCGGATTGCAAATCTTCGGCCGCTTCTCTAAACTTTAGGGCGTACCGCCCTGGTCTCTTCACTTCTGGGCGTACCGCCCAAATCTGGATCTCAGGAACTTTCTTGATTTTCTTCTAAGTCTTCACTCGTTCCCGCACGCTTCTCGATCCCTGTACCAGCAGCTTCCAGTTCTTCATAAAACTCCATTATTAGCTACATTAAGCTCGTGGTACCTCACAACACAAAAACCCGTGAAAATGCCATGTAATCCAACCCTTATTATAAATAAATATAACAAAATAAGCACAATAAGAACGACAAATTGGACTAACATCATAAATGTGCAATTAAACATTAGATTAGGTGAATGTATCAAACTCGGGGGTGTTTGGGATTGCTTATAAAAAGTGCTTATTGACTTATTGGTTATATAAAAAGCCAGTAAGTCATTTTAATTGTTTAGAAAACATATAAACATTTTTGGGAGTTGTTTCGTAGTATGTTAATGGTCATTAAGATGCTACATCTTAATAGAATCATTAAGAGTTTTATCAAAAGAAGAGACAAGAATGTGACTTGTGGAAGTTTAGCATTAAGATGCTATCTCTTAACCATTCAACATATCTTAAACTTCTTAAGGGTTAAGAGGCATTACACCATTAAAATATAGCGTTTAAACATTAAGATGTAGCATCTTAGTGACCATTAAGAGGCATTACAGGGCTATTAAACAACCCCTTGGGTTTTTATAGAAGGTAAATAAGTCATTTTTAATAAGTCACAAAAGCTGGCCTTTTGAAAGTGCTTATGGCTTAATTAATATACAATTACCATACTACCCTCATTTAACTTTATACTCATCCAACCTCATACCCACATAACCTTACATTAACCAAAGGCATCTAGTGGAGTTGGTTGGGGCTTTGGCTTGGGTTCCTAGGGACTCAAGTTCAAACCTCACTAATGACATTATTTGTTCTTTGGTACCCTCGAAACTCTTTGGGTTTGGGAAGCTTTTAGCGACCCAGGTTCGAATCTTTGGGGAGGGGGTTTTACCGGTGGCTGCTCGCAGACTGGGTTTCCTCCCAAACTGGGGCAAGGAGGTGGTGTCCTGATCACTTGCACCCGCACACTTGAGACACTCTCGGAGACACTGGTTCATCGTGGTGGGCTGAGCATTAGGTTCGACTGAGAAATCGCTGTTAAAAAAAAATTAAGTCATTTTATATATAAGACCAAGTGTAGTGGGCGTTTTACGCCTTCGATGACGCCTCATAACGCCCCAACATCATCCCTAGAGGCGCTATGGGGGAAAATGGGGGAAGGCATGAGGTACATAATGTTCGTCCATTTCCTTCTTCCAAGATTTATAGCTGTTGAATTGACCAATTTTTTTTTTTATTTCAATTACATATGTATATGTATATTCACCCATTCTACTCATTTTAACCTACAAGCTCCTTACTATCCTCTTCACTTTATAAAAAATGTCATCTCCTTCATCATTAATTTTTTATAACTTTAACGATAACGAAGAAGACGAGGTGATTTCGGCCGCGATAAAAGTTATAGCAGAGTCTTCCACTCCTGTTCCGCGACCGGTCCGGACAAGAACGCCAATTGAACGCCATCGTCATGCAACAAACACCGATTGATAAACGATTATTTTTCCGATCCTCCAAGATACCTGTAACATCCCGAATCCGTTTTTTTATGTTGTCGTTATTATATTGCGTGGAGTAATTTGGTAGGTATGTTTTATAAAAATTAACCCAATATAAATAGTTGAAGTAATATTAGCTTCTAATATTCTAGATAACTAATAAATAAGAAATGAAAGCTCAAGGGGCTAAATGGAAATATTTACTTATGGCTTGATTAAATTATTTAGTCATAATTAAGGGACTAGAAGGGTAGATAGTGGGGTTAAGTGATGAAATTGGGAAAACCCCATAGGGAAAGTCATGATCCAGGAAGGGAAAGGAGAAGAAGAACCCAAAGTTCATCCTAAGCTTAAATCAAGATTGGTTTTGGTGGATTACGCAAAGGAGTAACCTAAATTGGGTTGGGGAAGGCTATTA
>JBCNJP010005813.1:0-41399 GCA_039602395.1 Deinandra increscens subsp. villosa
TACTTGTATTTTGTACTTGGACAATTCTCTTGATGTTTATGTTAATCATTCAAGTATTTGATGTTTTGTATTCCATATGTAATGTCATAACTTGTGTTGATCATTGATATCGAGGTAATTGTCCTTGTTCGTTTCTATTGTGATGTGAAAGTCTGGATCCATATTCTGAGTCATTTCATGATAATTTACTTGGCTAATGTTAATAATTGAATGTGTCTTCATATTAACAACCCTTAGCGGTTCACTAATGATTCTTGACATTTTACGAGTGTACTTGGTGATTTCAACCTTGTCTTGGCGATTTGGTCCTTACTCTTGGCGACCTCACCAAGGTTGGCGATGTCACCAAGGTTGGCGACCTCACCAAGGCACAATCAGTATTCTTAGAGACTTGGGTTTATACTTGGCGATCTGGTCAAGCCTTCTAGGTGACCTCACCAAGTGTCCTTGGCGATGTCAAGTTTATTCTTGGCGATCTCGTCAGTCTAATGATATAATTTTCACTAACTTCAATAACATACTCTTGATTTTAGTGCTATGACGACATGTGCTCTCTCTAATATGAATAGCAACATGGGAATACCCTAAAAGAGGCTTTTGGACGGTTGTTTTCAAGAAAGAGAGCACCTGTGTGTAAAATCCTACTGTTCTTGAGTTTCAGACTTGAAATCTAAGGATTTCAACACATAAACAATGTGATTTGATCACAAATTCATGTATTCCGCACTTGAATCTGTGTATTGAATGGGTAAGGGCTCCAAAAATTGGTCCTGACATAGACAGTCTTATAATTCTGGTTATTCTTCAGCTTGCCGGTTCACTATCCATGATAAATCAACAAACGATTCTAGTTCTGCTCAAGCAACTGAAGATCTAGCTGCATTGGTATCTGCTTTCATATCATCTTCTTCTCGGTCAGTTTTTAGCCAAATCGGTAAATCTGGGTTGATTGGTGTAAGCTTTGTGCCTGAACCATGATCCGAACTGGAAATTGTAAAGGAAAAATACTTAAAAAGTTTCAAGTTCACGAATTGAAGCGGTACGCCTAAAAATGTGGAAACTTTAGGCGGTACACTACCCGTGTGTCAAACGGGTGGGGTTGCGGTACCTATCGGATCCTCGCCCATCCGCACCTTAAAAAATCGGGCGGTACGCCCCAAACCAAACATTTGGGGCGGTACACTTCATTTCCAGATCGTTAAAAACAAGGATCTTGGCCTTTATATCAAAGCACACTTGTGAGTTCTGCCTCACTTCCGGCCAGAGCTTCTTCATTGTTGTCCCAGAGCTCTGTCACTATCCTTTCCCAGCCCTAGGAACCTTGTGGAGGGGTTGATCTTCAAAGGTAAGCTTCCTAATCACCCATTTACATATCTAGGCTATGTTTACTTGATGTATCTCTCACAAATTGCCCAAAGTTCTCATCAAACTCAGTTGTGTTGGCTCACTTTGGGGGTGGCTAAAGTGTGTGGAAACTGAATTCAAGAGTAATCAAGGTAAGGATATCTTGAGTTTTGTATAAAATGTCCTTTAGGGTTTCTATGTGATCATACCCTCATATTGTAATCATGGATCATACATGCAACCATAAATTTGCCCTAGGAAGCTTGATTTAAGGCTCAAGAGAAGCAAGGAATTCAGAAAGTTTGATTGTACAAGGAAATCTCCACAAGGTACAATCCATTGATGCATGCATGTTGATTTTTCCGATAAATAGAAACATAGTATATAAGGATGATAAAACCCAGATTTGTTAGTATTCCTAAGGAGGGAATAAGCTATTAAACCAAGAGAATTCTGTTTATAAAGATACTTGTACGAATCGAGGGTAAAAAATAATGAAACTTACCATAAATGGAAAGTTCAGGGATTGGGATAATAGCTTAGCAAAGGTTATAAACCATTAACGAACCATTGATCAACCCCAATATGGCATACAACTGATCTGGCAAAACGATTCTAGCCCAAAACAGAAAGATGTAAAAATGGCACAAAAAGACAAAATAGTCGGGCTAGATTTGGGCGTACCGCCCAAGTATTGTACATGCAACGCGGTACGCCTAAATATTAAAAACAGTAAGCAGATTATAGCGTATCGCCCAGTTCTCTATTCAAACAGAGCGGTACACCTATGGCTTCGAATCAGGAACTCAGACTGTTAATTGGCGTGTACCGTCCAAATATGTCTTATTCTGAGCGGTACACCTATGAGGAAAAATGGTAGATTAATTGTCCTAATTCTAAGTTAACTAAAAACTTAGCTTGTTTACCTATAAGTCTGTACTCCACAATACTTTGAACTTCATATCATTAAGGGATATTTTAGCATTGTATATAACAAGAATATATACAATAATTCTGATAGGTTGCTAGAATCCGAAGATAGGATATTCTAGTTGAATCTCGAATTTCAGTCTGTGTTGAACTCTGCTTCTGACTTCATTACTGTGAGTCCTCTGACTTCGTTCATGTCATTTAATTGTTTGAGATAATACTTCTGTTCTGATGTATCTGTTATATCTGTTATGATTATCTATCGAACACTGTGAGTCGGAATACCCTTTGTGGGTTTATAAATCACATACATGGATCTTACTAATGCATGATCGTAATCGGATTCGGAACACACGAAGTAAATAATGATTTGTTGATTGATCACAAGCTTGATTACAGAGAGAGAGAATACAAAGAGTAATACACTGTTGAAAACACACAGTTAAGCACTCAACCCTCACAACTGCTCTCTAACACACGAACTAAAAGTATTTATACTAGACTTCCCGGCGTACCAATTAACCAGCGTACCAGATGGTCTGTGGCTGCGTACCACCTAGTCCGCCACTGGTACGCTAGGGACAGAACATACAAAACGATCAATACAATAGACAAAATACCTAGACCTAGCACTAGACATCATAACATGTTCTAACAAACTCCTCCTTGTCTTGTGCTAGTCTGCAGAAGCTTTTGTCTCCGTCTTCTTCCAATACTGTCTTTGATTATTTCCAACGTGAATCCCAAAAGCAAAACATACTCTAATCACTCTTTGAAATTGCAAGGCTTGCTCAGCATTCTCAGCCTTATACAAAATGTTGTTGTGATAAAGCTTTTCGATATTAGCTTTTGACAGCTTGATCAACCACACTGGATCAAAGATTCTAACCACCTTGTTTTCTTCTTTAACCACAATCACTGCTTCTCCAGTACATTCGTCATAGTACCACCATCTCAAAGTCTTGATAAAATCTTGCTCAAGCTTCTTCAAATGAATTTTCTTCAATTGAATAGGCTTCTTGTATCTCAATACCACAACAGCTTTCCCAGTTTTTGGATTAACATCTGTCGGATGCTCTGTATACTTTGCCCTCTGAGGAGTTAGAAATCTAAACCTTCCTTGACATTCTTCTAACAACTTGTTCTTGAAAAATTCTGCCAACTGATCACCTTCATAGTTCAGAAATGGTTTTCTCGATAAATCTCGAACATCACAAACAAGCAAAGTGTTGAATCTTGTCGCATTCTTCAAATACATAATTCCAAACTCTTTCTTTATCGGATAACACTTGAGTTCTGAATTGAACATCCAACTAATTATGTTCCCAGTAGCTTCACCTTTTGTTTTTAAAAATTTATTCTGATCTACATCATTTGTAGGTTTCACTACCGGCATCTTCTTTGCTCTTTGAGTCTTCAACCATTTATCAAATAACATTTTCTTTTCCTGTTCCTCTGACAGATTATCAGACTCAGTTGTTTTAGTTGGATTTTTTGATTCTTTCTTCTTCATCTCCTTCTCTACTTCTTCTTCATCATCTCTACCAAAGAAATGGAATCCTCCAGATTGATCGTTATCAAAGAAATTTCCATAAACTTTCGGATCATCTGGATATTCTTCAGCACTCATGTCTTCAACATCTACATGTTCCTCTTCAAAACCAATATCATCATCAGAATCTACTTCCTCGTATGGCTCAGCAAAAGGAACTTTGTCCACATCATCCACATTTAGAGCAAAAATGGCAGCAAGTTGCTCTTTCGAATATGGATTAATAAACTCCCCTTCTTCCAACTCTACCCTGGTAATCGGAGTCACATCATAAACATCCTTTCCCGACGACTCCCCCTGAGATACAGCAGACGTACCAGCAGCAGCAGATGTTCCAGTTGTACCAACACCAGAACCAGCACCATACCCATCTCCACCAACACCTCCTTCAGGGTCATCATTATCATTCAAATATTTTGATATATCATCCTCTTCTCGACAAATTTCTTCAGGATTCGGTCTCCTCTCCCCCTGAGCAGGTAAAGCATTTAACAAACGATTTAGCTGCTCACCCAGAGATCTAGAGATTTGTTGAAGGCGAGCAATCTCATGATCTTTTGACTGATCCCGAGATACCAACTCCTTAACAATATTCTTTAAGCCTTTAATTTCATCAACTTGGTGTCGATTTGTAGATTCTAACTCATCAAGTCTTGTTTCATGTAAAGCAAGCTTTAAATCAGCAGAAGAAATAGTGGATGTTGTAGAAGCAGCAGCGGTTGAACCAGAAGCAGAAGTAGAAGAATTTCTGATAATCTGCTTTCTAACAGGTGGCTGACTTGAACTTTGTACATTAGCAGACTTGGTGGTTGGTTGATTTGGAATCGAAGACTTTGGATTAACCTTTTGTTTCTTGCTAGGCGGACTGCTACCAGACTTTCGAGCATCAGCAACGAATGAGCTCTGTTTACCATCATTTTAGGTCTTGACATATGCTTTACATGTTTGCCTGTAACGACCATTGGAGCTTTTCCTTTATCAGCAGCCTTTGTATGTCTAGCTGATTCCTCCACAGAAGGAGTATAAGATGGATCATCAATGTCTTCTCGATCAGCAGATCGTTTTGATAAATGCTCATACTTAGAAGTATCTTTATTTTGTGAAGCCAAATATGCCAAATGAGCTTTAGAACCTTTCTTTACTTGGACACCTCTGGTATTATGCAAAATCTCAATATAATCACCAGAATCAGAATCTGTATCCGAAAAACTTTCATCATCATTGTTTCCAGAAACATCTTTAGAACCAGCTAGAACATCTTCTCTATCAGGAATAACTTGATCTTGTTGAATGGGCTCAGATTGTTGTTGTTGTTGCTATTAAATAGGTACAGAAGCAGCAGGTTGCTGTTCTACAGGTTCTTGGACAGGCACATCATCTTCATTATCATCATCTTTAACTAGATCTCCATTTTCATTATACATTAATTCATCATCACTACTATCCGGATGTCTTGGAGCACCGTTAGCAGAAGCTACATAATCAGGTTTTGCCAGATGACCAATCAGACCACCCAAGTCCCTCGCCAGTTCCGATGGATCCGCGTCTCGCTGTCATCTGTACCCGACTCGAAAGCGAAGCCGTCGCAGCCCGAGCCGAATTCGTAGCCCGAGCCGAAGCCGAAGCCCGAGCCGCCGTCGCGGCTCAAGCCGCCGCCGCCGCAACTGCGGCGGCGCGGCGACCACCGACCGGTGGTCCTCGCGCTGCTGGCGCAGCCGAGGCCACCGCGTCCGGTTCTGTCGTCGTAGCCCGCGCCCTTGTACCCGTCGGCCACCGCCACTGTGTCGCCTCCGGTCACTGGTGATGAGATCATCGTGGGGACCGTTCCGGTCGCCCTCCCGAGGGAGAAAGTTTTGTCACCACCACCGTTGGTATCTCTACCACCACCGCCGCCACTACCGCCGTCGCCGCCCATGGCCGCCGCCGCCGATGCCGCCGTCGACGACTTGTCTCGAAGGTTCGAGTCAGATGTCACAGTTCGTCCTAGCGCGAGCCCGTTGAATCCGGGTGTCTCGAACGGTTGTTCGGAACCCGCTAAGGTATATCTAAATATTAGATATTTAATTTAATTATTTATTTATTTTAAATAATTATATTTCTGTGTTTGTCGTGTCCGGTGATTGATCATGTTACAGTTGCATCCGCGTTTTAATTCGTTTCCGCTACTAAATTTATTTTGAATTAATTTAATTATTAAATCCGTTTTAATAAAATTAAAATCGGTAACCCGGATCCCACTCTAAATCCCAACAGTGGTATCAGAGCCATTTTCACCGCGCGCAAACCCGAACCGGTCTTTTCGTAACCGGTAGTTCGCAATTTCGACTTAAATCCAAATTGCGAATTAGAATTAATTTATTTATTTGTTTTAATTCTAAATAATTTATTATTGTGTGTTACGGCCGACCCCTCTATTTCTTTTGTATTCATGTGTGAATGTGTTTGGCGTGTTTTGTCTTTCTCTGTTTGGCCCAAGTTGTTGGCCCAATTGGTTGTATTTCGTGTTTGGTTTATTGGACCCGGATTTAGGGTTTCAAAATTGTACAAATTTAGAGCTAGGTTACTAGAAGTAGTTTTAGTAATTGTAAATTTGTATGTAACCAAATATCGAAGACTGGACACACGCAAGAGGGATGTCGAAGCAAGTGGGAGCTAAACATGATTCAAGATCGCACAGAGTTGCCATCTCGGTCATTCACCGTTTTACTTAATTTAGTTTATTTTAAATTTTTCCCTTATGATCTCGCTTGTATGGCTCGAGCGAGATCAAGACCTTATGCTGTTTAACATATAATAAGCCATTCGCGAACACTTAGTAATTTTAATTAGGTTTAATTAATTTACTAGTCCCGAGTGGTGATAGGGTTTTATCATTCGTGTCTAACGGTTATTAAATATTAAAAGTAATTAATATCCCTATATGGTAATTCTTAAAACTGATAGTTCGTGCCATCCTATCTCAAGTCGAACTTGGAACGTATTGACTGGAGCATCAGTGTTGGAGTATTTCAACACTGCACTTGGTGCCGAGGGTACCTTCTAAGGTGAGGACATTGGAGTATTTCAACACCGTGTCATCACATCGACCATTTAGGATTACTATCGCTTTAAACGTATATGTTCGTGGTGTTGGAGTATTTCAACACCGCGCCACGGATGTATATTGCTAAAGTGGGCACGGATGAGGCTAAACGTATTGCAAAATACAAATGTATGTATATAGCGGCCTCATACTGAGAGTTGTAACTTGAGTCTCACAATTGACAATCGTTGTCGGTTTGTTTACACGGCTTTGCTCCTGAGGCTCATTTGGCGGTCTCAAGTAATGTCGTCTAAACGAATTCTCGATTTCTTAAAAATAAACCTTACCAACTTATTTTTAATGAAATATAAACATCGAAAATACTGATTAAATTTACTTTGCTTATTTTGGAAGGCTAATGAAAACTCACCTTCATTAAGTTCAATGGTACAACTCGACCCCTTCACTGAGACTAGCTTTCTCGCATGGCAGACCACCCTGAGGAATCTTTTAAGGCTCTTCGGGAAACTCTATGTCATTAACCGACCTATCGCGAGTATTCCATCTTACTTGTTAAATGAGAACTCGCGATCTGAGCTCCAAAAGCACACTAACGATGATAAGGACGTCACTGACCTGATGTTATCTAGCATGACTCAGGATTATCGGTACAATTTCATGGGGATGTCTACTTATGACATCATTCGTAAACTCAAGGATTTATTTGAGTTAAGTCAAAGGACTGAGCAAGCCAATGCACTTTCACAATTCGTGAACTGCTCTATGGCTAACGACTCCTCTCCATACGATCATGTCATGCTGATGAAAGCGTATCGCGACAGGCTGATCGACCTTGGCTACTCCATCTCTGACGGGATGGATCTTGATGTAGTACTCAGATCTTTGCCTGAACATTATCGTATTCTTGCGAATAATTGTTCGGCTCAGACGATCGAGGAGGTTATTCCATTGATACCCAACGTGAAGATCAGGACCACGCCGGACGTGCTCAAAGTTGCTAATACAAAGATCTCCAAAGCCAAAAGGTTAAAGAAGGCAAAGGCAAGAAACCACAGGTGCAGCCTCCCGAGGAGCGCCTGTGCTATGAGTGCAACAAAATGGGACGCTGGCGTCGCAACTGTCCCGTTTATCTTGCAAAGCTGAAGATGACCAAGAACCCTAATAAGGGTTGCTCATCAGGTATGTCAATAAATGTTATTGAAGTTTTCACTCTTTCCTCTAATTCATGGGTATTTGATACTGGATGTGGTTATCACATTGTTAATGTTTTGCAGGAACCTGAGAAGTGGAAGAAGACAGAACGAGGCTGCATGGACCTCATCGTTGGTGACGGGAAGAGGGTCCCAGTACTTGCTGCTGGCACTTATTCTTTTTCATGCTCTTCTGGCCTTGTAGTTAATTTGATTAACTGTTTATATGCACCTGGTTTATCCAGAAACATTATTTTTGTCTCTTCATTGTTTGAACAAGGATTTCGGTATAAATTTATTGGAAAAGTGATTTCTGCTTACCTTAATAATATCTTTTATTTCGAGACTAAACCTCGACATGGAATATATGAGATAGATGTTCAAACAAACTACCAGCTCTATCATGCTTCTAAAAGAAACAAAGCTGACAGTAACGAATCCTCGTTATGGCACCATAGATGCAGATTCCTTTGATGAGTACGAGTCGTGCTTATCTGGTAAATTAACCAAGTCACCCTTCACCCACACAGGTGAACGGGCCCAAGGCTTGTTAGGCATTATTCACACCGACGTGTGTGGACCCTTTCGAACCGAGACGAGAAATCGTGAATGATACTTCGTGACTTTCATTGATGACTACAGCAGATATGCCTACGTCTATCTGATGAAACACAAACATGAAACTTTTGAAAAGTTCAAAGAGTTTCAAAACGAAGTACAAAATCAGCTTACTTGAACTATTAAAATACTTCGATCTCATAGAGGCGGAGAATACCTAAGCGCTGAATTCCTGAATCATCTAAAGGAATGTGGAATCGTTTCACAACCTACTCCACCTAGCACACCCCAGTTAAATGGCGTTAGTGAAATGAGGAATCGAACTCTGCTTAACATGGTTCGATCGATGATGTGCAGGACGACCTTGCCACATTCCTTTTGGGGATATGCCATCTTGACCGCTGCTCGCCAAATAAATCTGGTACCGACCAAGAAAGTAGGGAAGACCCCATATGAGATATGGCATGGTTCTCTTCCTAAACTATCATACCCCAGGGTATGGGGATGTGATGCTTATGTCACCAGTGAATCTGACAATAAGCTCGATCCCCGAGGCGAAAAGGTAACTTTCGTTGGATACTATTGTAATACCGGTTATTACTTTTACCATCCTGATGCAAATACTGTTTCCATCAAAAGGAAAGGTAAATTCCTTGCTCGAGGAAAAAATAGTGATAAAGTGGATATTGAAGAAATTCGAGATACACCTAACCCTGAGACGGTCGCTGCGTCTGACCGACAAGTTGTTGTCGCACCATCAGACCCAAACACAAGCACAAGCGTTCGTATGAGCGAAGGAATACGATATGAGCCCGATAGATACCTTGGATATCATGAGGCCTTCGACGTTCTGTTAATAGCCGATTCTAACGATGAGCCTATTAATTATAAAGCTGCTATATCAGATCCGGAATCTGATAAATGGCTTGAAGCCATGAACGCTGAGATGCAATCCATGCGTGACAATCACGTCTGGGACTTTATTGAGCTACCCCCTGGCACACGGGCAGTAGGGAGCAAGTGGATCTTTAAAAGAAAAACTGACATGCATGGAAATGTGCAAACCTACAAGGCACGGCTAGTAGCAAAAGGTTTCACTCAAACTCAAGGGGATTGACTATGATGAGACCTTTTCGCCCGTTGTCGTGATCAAATCGATCAGGATTCTTCTTGCCATAGCCGCATACCATGATTATGAGATATGGCAAATGGACGTTAAAACCGCTTTCCTGAACGGACAACTCGAAGAAGATGTCTACATGGTTCAGCCTGATGGTTTTGTCGATCCAGAGAATCCAAACAAGGTTTACAAGCTAAGCAAGTCCATTTATGGACTCAAGCAAGCATCTCGAAGCTGGAATCTTCGTTTTGATCGAAAGGTCAAAGAGTCTGGTTTTGATCAAAACAAAGATGAGCCTTGTGTTTACAGAAAGGCAAGTGGGAGCGCTGTATCGTTCCTCGTATTGTACGTTGACGATATATTGATCATAGGAAACAATATACCCATGCTTAACGATGTTAAGAAAGGACTTTCATCTTGTTTCGCTATGAAAGACCTTGGAGAAGCCGCTTACATTCTGGGAATTAAAAATCACAGAGATCGATCTACGCACCTTTTGGGACTCAGTCAAAGCACATACATTGACAAGATCATAGCTCGGTTCAACATGAGCAACTCCAAGAAAGGAGCCGTTCCCATGACTAAGGGAACAATCTTGGACAAATCTCAAGCACCTAAAACGGAGCGCGAGATAAGCCAAATGGCATCGATCCCATTTGCCTCTGCTATTGGATCTATCATGTATGCCATGCTCTGCACACGACCGGATGTCTCGTATGCACTGAGCGTGACAAGTCGGTACCAACAGACGCCAGGACTAGCTCACTGGACGGCTGTAAAGAACATACTAAAATACTTGAGAAACACTACTGATATGTTTCGTCGTATACGGAGGTGTTGATGAAGAGCTCACTGTAAGATGTTACACTGACGCTAGTTTTCAGACTGACCGAGATGACTCTCGCTCACAGTCGGGATTCGTATTCACTCTTAACGGAGTGGCTGTTTCTTGGAGAAGCTCAAAACAGCCAGTAGTAGCTGATTCTACTACTGAATCCGAATACATAGCCGCCTCAGAAGCTGCTAAAGAAGCCACGTGGATGAAGAAGTTCATATCCGATCTCGATGCTATGCCAAGTATAAGGCAGCCCATCGAGATGTTGTGCGATAACACAGGCGCTATAGCTCAAGCTAAAGAGCAAGGGTCTCATAAGAAGGCCAAGCACGTCCTGAGGAAATTCCACTACATAAGAGAAGTAGTTGACAGAAATGAAATCAAAATAAGAAAAGTACACACAAATCAAAACTTAGCTGATCCCTTTACTAAGCCTATGACTCAGGAGACTCATATACGCCAAAGAAAAGCGATAGGGCTTAGATTAGCTAAAGACATGTTTTGATTCGGTATTTGGATGTATGAACACCAGCAGTTATCTATATCATTCATATTCCATGTTGTTTTATGCAATAATGAATTACATAACTGTGTCCAATATTTGTACGTTTAATCCTTGGACAATAAGCTCTTGTCCTAAATGTCCGTAGTCGATTAGTTAGTGGGAGCTATACTAAAGCAAGACTATTGTGACTGTTTGAGCCTTAAAGTTGTTTAACATTCAAACTCACGGACCTCATTGGTGAATGACGTTGGACGTAACTCGCATCATGCAACGCAAACATGGAAGTCTTGCTTGCTTGATTAATGCATGCTCTAATGTATCTTTAGACCTGAGATGCATATTCGAACTCCCTTCTACTAAAGAACATTCTTTGATTATAGCCTAACGTTGTCGCGTAACTACCAGCCATAACGGTTATTTTTGGGAATGGCTCTGAGGTTTAGTGGGAGGTGTATGCCTCAACATGGGATTCTGTACTCTTGCTTCGGCAACAGTTAGACATAAAGGCGCCCTCGTTGATTCCAAGTGAAAAGTGTGAGGCCTCACCCAAACTTACTGTGTGTTCGTTGGATCACTTCGAATTGTATCGAGAACAAAAATCAATGAATAAAATATGAGAGTCCATGTCTCATAATTCATCAATGTCTTATACAGAAAGGAACATATGACAATGAATGCACAACTCATGAGTCTGCTTGATTGTCAATCAGATATACTTTGGCTGACGACTTAAAGTGTCAATATTAGTTGGTGTAGCCATGCATAGCTAGAGTGCCTCTGACTGTGCTCGTTAATCTGTCGCGTTCAGTCCAAGTGGGAGACTGTTGGAAATAGAGTGTCCTGACCCGACGAATTAACGAACCCGACCGATATTGACCCGTAAGAGTTACACCCGGGTCAACGGACTATTAAATCTAATTAATTGTTAATTAGATATAAACGAACTAGATGGTAAATTAAATAAATATTAATTATTTATTTAATTAAAACGACAAAACTTTTTTGGCTCAAAATCACTATTAAATCTAATTAATTGTTAATCGGTTGGGGGATTAAAAGGGAATCGCGACCGGGCCCAGTCCGTCTGGCCCCGGTCCGCGATTTAATATTAAAAGAGAGAGGGAGGAGGTAGATTGGATGACAAGTCACAAAACCCTAATCTCCCATCTCTCTCTCTCTGCGCCGATCCCAAGCCGAAGCCGGCTCCCCGTCGCCGCCCATCGTCGATCGCCGCCACCACCACCACCACAGTCCCTCGCCAGTTCCGATGGATCCCCGTCTCGCCGTCATCTGTGCCCAACTCGAAAGCGAAGCCGTCGCAGCCCGAGCCGAAGCCGCAGCGCGGCCAAAGCCGACGCAGCCCGAGCCGCCGTCGCCGCCGCTGCTGCGTCCTCCGCGCCGCCGCGCGACCACCGATCCGGTGGTCCTCGCGCTGCCGGCGCAGCCGAGGCCACCGCGTCCGGTTCTGTCGTCGTGGCCCGCGCCCTTGTACCCGCCGGCCACCGCCACCGTGTCGCCTCCGGTCACCGGTGATGAGATCATCGTGGGGACCATTCCGGTCGCCATCCCGACGGAGAAAGTTTTGTCACCACCACCGGTGGTATCTCTACCACCACCGCCGCCACTACCGCCGCCGCCGCCGCCCATGGTCGCCGCCGCCGATGCCGCCGTCGACGACTTGTCTCGAAGGTTCGAGTCAGACGTCACAGTTCGTCCTAGCGCGAGCCCGTTGAATCCGGGTGTCTCGAACGGTTGTTCGGAACCCGCTAAGGTATATCTAAATTTTAGATATTTAATTTAATTATTTATTTATTTTAAATAAATATATTTCTGTGTTTGTCGTGTCCGGTGATTGATCCTGTTATAGTTGCATCCGCGTTTTAATTCGTTTCCGCTGCTAAATTAATTTAGAATTAATTTAATTATTAAATCGGTTCTAATAAAATTAAAATCGGTAATCCGGATCCCACTGTAAATCCCAACAGTACCACCCACTGAACCAATTTGGTAAGTGCATACCAAATTCATTTTTCAATTTTAACCCCTCAAATTTTTCAGATTTACCAATTTGAACCAAAAAATCATAATTTTCCAATTTTTCACTTTTTAATGAAGATGAGCTGATGTAAACGTCGATTGTGGTTCCTTCAACAAAAATTTGCCGTTTCTGTATTCAGTTGATCAAAAACAAAGCAGAAATAAAATCTTTTTGAATTTTATTAACTTTATATCAAAACACACTAAAATCTTTTTGAGTTTTCGAACTTATCCTAAAACACACCAAATTTTGTTTTTGGAATTTTCTAAATTGACAAAACAACAGAAATCAAAAATGTAAATTCTATAATTTATGTTTTTGTGAGAAAGATCGCAACATGAGATCATACCAGTGAGATGCACTTAACACATTTCAATTTCAATATAATCAGCATGCAAGGCAAGTAGTCACGAATACAACATTTTCATGTTTATTTCAGTCAAATCAAATCAATTTTTACTGCTTTCTGATATGAATTAGTTATATTTATCAAGCATAGAAATCATGGTACCCACAAATTCAAGTAATTGAGAATCTGATTTATGATATTTTTTATTTTTCTTTGTCTTTTATTCATCAACGAATAGTTACAGATATAAGTCGTTCATTGTGTTTCATGCAAAAAGAAAGCAGAACCCTAAACAAACAACAACCAGATCGACCTTGTGAGCACGCAGAGAAAGTCCGATTGTTTAGGAAAAATAAAAAAACAAAACAAGTTGAAATTGTATAACTCAACAACAATCAGGTCGGTACTCCCGTACACGCAGAGAAAGTTCGATGAGTTATACGAAACACCAAGAAAAATAAAGCAGAACGTCAAATGAACAACGATCAGGTCGATCTTTCGATACGCAGAGAAAGTCCGATCGTTTGACAAAATAAAGAAAATCAAACAAGTTTAAATCTTTCAAAAGAACGCATCCATACACTAGAACACTTAATTATTCTATTTTTGCATTTTTCATCTTTTATCAAGATTACCCAACCACAAGAATCATGTTACACCACATACTGACAAGTTTCGGATATTGATTGACACATTCAATGAAACACACAAGAACCTACATCCTTTCAATCTATTTTATCCATGGTCAGTAACATTCGCCGATGTACTATCATTTCTCACGAGGATGGATCACATTTCTCAATTTTGATTTTTCCATTTTTTATGCTTTTTCATATTTGAATACAAGAAAAACACTATTTTTCTATTTTTCCATATCTCCCCTTAAAAGCAAAAATAAAAGAAAACATCAAAAGAAAGTAAAAATGATCAACTGAAAGAGTAACCCCATTGATTTGCAATAAAAATTGAAAGCGAGTTTTATCAAACGCTTTAGTGAATAAATCAGCCCTTTGAAAATCTGTGTGAATTTTCTGCAAATCAATTAGTTTCTTCTCATAGTAATCACGGATAAAGTGATATCTTATGTCAATGTATGTAGTTTTTGAATGTTGAACAGGGTTTTTTGTGATAGAAATAGCAGCCGAATTATCAATGAAAATGGGAGTAGTGAGAAAATTCAAACCATAGTCGCGTAACTGCTGTTGAATCCACAAAACTTGTGAAAAACAACTTGAAGCAGCCACATACTCCGCCTCAGCAGTAGATGTTGCAACCGAAGTTTGTTTCTTACATTGCCAGGACACTAATCTCTCTCCCAAAAACTGACATTCAGCCGGGTGGACTTGAAATTGATTTTACAGCCGCCATAATCTGAGTCAGAATAAGCTGATAACTCTAACTTATCATCATTAGGGTACCAGATACCAAGATCTGGATTGCCCTTTAAATAAGTAAAGATCCGTTTTAATGCTACCATATGTGAAGCGTTGGGAGCTGCCTGGTACCTAGCACACAACAAATATTATATCAGGACGAGATGCAGTTAAGTACATAAGGGAACCTATCATTGCACGAAACAATGTCGAATCAACATTATCACGAGACTCATCTGGTTCAAGACCATGTGAAACCTGGATAGGTGTACTCGGGATCCAGACATCTCCAATTTTAAAACGCGCCAAAATATCGGACACATATTTTGTTTGATGCAAAAATATGCCTTTGGTAGATTGATGTACTTGAAGACCCAGAAAGAAACCCATCTCCCCCATTGAACTCATCTCGAACTTCGTTTGCATGACACGCTCAAATTCCTTGCATAAGTTGTCATTTGTGCTTCCAAAGATAATATAATCTACATAAACTTGGACCAGTAACAAATCTTTCCCAAACTTCTTTGAAAATAGAGTACAATCCATCTTGCCACGTTTAAATCCATTTTCCAGTAGATGTGTAGAAAGAGTCTCATACCAAGCCCTTGGAGCCTGATGAAGACCATATAAAGCTTTGTCAAGCTTATACACCCATTCAGGAAACTCTGGATCATAAAAACCAGGCAGTTGCTTCACATATACTTCTTCATGAATTTTCCCATTCAAAAACACACTTTTAACATCCATATGATATACTTTGAATCCATGATGTGCCGCGAAAGCTAGAAAGATCCTAATAGCCTCAATTCTTTCTACAGGAGCATATACTTCATTGAAATCAATGCCTTCAATCTGAGAGAAACCTTGAACCACCAACTGAGCCTTGTTTCTGACGATGATACCACGATTGTCCTTCTTGCACTTGAAAACCCATTTCGTTCCACAAGGTTCTTTAGAATTAGTGGGTAAATCAACGAGATGCCAAACTCCTAATATCTAGAATTGCTGCAATTCTTCCTGCATCGCTTCTACCCAAGAAGCATCTTCCAACGCTTGATCAACATTGGTAGGTTCAACTTGAGACAAAAAACATGAGTGAAATACTTCATTCTGAAAACCGAAATCCCTAATTTCAGCAACTAATGCATCAACGGAATAAGCCAATTGATGTCGTGTGGGCACCCCAGAATTCGGATCTCCAATTATATTCTCCTGAGGATGTATGTTATGAATCCGAAGCGTAGTCGAATCATGTTGATACCTGATATGTGCGTCGTGTGAAGTATCAAACAAAGTACAAGATCATGTCAAACTAGGTCTGGCCGAACTAGGTCCGAACCTGAAGTTCGGACTGGCCGAATCTGAGGTTCGGCCGAAGCCCGGACCAGCGGGTATATATAGGTGATTGGTCTTTGTAATTTTAGAGTTCTGAGTGTGTGAGATTTCTTAAGTGTGTGTTTTCAAGGTGTTTCTCTGTGTTGTGTTTCTGAGTGTTTCACTGATTGTAATTGTTCATTTTGATCAATAAAACAATCGGTTAATTACGTTTCAATGTCCGATTAGCTAGATCGAGTAGACGATCCGATGCTCACGTTTTTTCAAGTGGTATCAGAGCTTTCTGGTTCACTCTACTGATCTGTGGTTGCTATATTTGGATTTTTGAAGCATTTTTGAAGTTTCTCGAGATTGTTTTTGTGTTGTTTATCAATTCTATCGAGTTTTTGGTGTCAAAAATGGTTCCTAAATCACTTTCTATTGGTTTTACTGATCCACAGTATTGAGTTTCGTCAAAATCAGTCATTTTTCGTGCGTTTTTGAAAAATTATGTCGAAGTTCGGAGTTTCCTGATCAGGTTCGGAGTAACTGCTCGAACTGAAGTTCGGACCATCTTCGGTGAGAGTTCGGTATTAATTCGGTCAAAGTTCGGAGTTTCTATGTTCGGTCACTAGTTCGGACAAGGTTCGGAGTTAAATCAAGGTTTGGAGATAGTTCGGAGCTAGATCGGAGTCTCTTAGGAGTTCGGTCTGTTGATTTTGATTCGGAACAAATTCGGACGAAGTTCGGAGATTGGTTTTAGGTTCGGACAGAGTTCGGAGCTTAGTAATAAGTTCGGAGAGAGTTCGGCCGGCAGAATCTGAAATTTTTCGAACGATGTCGGAATTTCACGCGTTTGCTGCAATGCAAAGTGCCATGCAAACCATGCTGAATTTTGACAATGAAATCGGAACAAGTCAGAAAGTTCCCAAATTGTTGAAGCTTGAAGATTACCAAAATTGGAAGAAACGATTTTCTGCTTACATAAGCACGAATGATATCGATTTGTGGATCCCGCTCAAGAAACTTTATCAACACCCAATTGATGCGGGAGATTTCAAAGAAGTTCATACCGTTGATCTTGCTGAAAGAAAATCATATGAGCTTGAACAAAAAGCTTATGGTTATCTTACGATGGCATTACCTACTGAGTTACTTCATCAATTTAGCACTTGCAAGAAATCTAAGCAATTGTGGGATGCTTTATCAGCGAGATGTGAGGGTAATGATGACTACAAGAAGAGTCGAAAGAAGGTTTTAAACAAAGAGTTTGATAATTTCCAGAATTATGACAATGAAAATATTACTGCTCTTGTTTCAAGGTTATCACATTTAATTAGTGAGTTAAAGGTTGTTGGAATTGTGAAAACTGAAGCGGATTTGAAAGAAAAGATTTTGGAAGCTTTGCCAGAAAAATGGGAATATTATGTTTTGATACTCACGCATGACAAGGATTATTCTACAATGACATTTCACGAGCTTACTGGAAAACTTCATGCTCGAGAAATGGAAATGTTAAACTCAAAGAAGTCAACTGCTACTTTGCAAAATCCTGAATTGTATCATGGTGAGAATAGTGCAAGCATGAGTGCAAAGTCTAAGCCAAATCAGAATACAGCACCAAGTGTTGCTTTTATAGCTGGAGCTTCAGGAAATTCTGATAATAATTCTTCAAGAGGTTGCAATTTCACAATTCCAAAATTTTCAAATCACAATGCTTTTTCCGTTGAATCAACAGATGATTGTGACAAAATGATTTCTGCATTGATTTCATCATCCTTTGGATTGATTCTAAAAAATGTTGCTGATGCAAAGTTAACCAGTGAGGATCTTGATGCTCTTGATGATGATCAACTAACCGAATTGGATGTATCTTGGCAATAGGCTATGTTGTGTCAAAGATCTAAGAGATTCTTTAAGAAACATGGAAGAAATATTTCTGATGATAAATTGGGTTTTGACAATTCCAAATTAAAGTGTTACAAATGTTCACAGCTTGGACATTTTGCTAAAGATTGTCATCAAGCACATGAAAATAAGTCTGGTGTTCCTCAATCACCAAAGCCTGGTTTTACTCAACCATCTACTAGTAACACTAGCAAATCCACGGCTTTGACAGCTCAAAAAGATGGTGTTTATGATTGGGGTCAACATTTTGGTTATGATTCATCAGCTTTGATTGTTACTCATGTTTCGTCAGATGATTCCTATTCAGATACTAGTTCCGATACTAGTTCAATTCCAAGTTCTTATGAATCTGCTGAAAATTTGGAGAGTCTGATGAAAGAAAATGCTTTATTGATGAATAAAGTTCAACAATTGACTGAGGCATTTGATGTGATTAATTCAGAGCTGAATGTTTCTAAAGATCATGAAAAGGAGTTGACATTAAAGAATGAATATTTGACTACTGAAATCAAAACATAAAATGAAGTTTTCTAAGTTTTGAAACGAGATAAGAAGAATGTTGAAACTTCGAAAGCTGAGATTTGTGAAGAAAAGGATGAGTTGGAGAAAGAAGTGAAGAAATGGAAGGATGAAGCAAAAGATACTGCTAATGATTTCCAAAATTTGTTTGACAAATCCAAGATCAAGCTTGATTTGCTTACTAAGAGTGTTGAAGAGTCTGCTGCTAAAATTGAAGCATATCAAGGTGATATGGAAAAGTTGTTGGATGAGAAGCGGGAATTGGTTAGTCTTAACAAGGTTCAAGCTGCAAATCTGGAAATTCAGAAGCGCAATGAGACTAAATTGAAGAAGGAGTTACATGAAGGACTTGATAATCTTTGCATGCAGAAGTTTGAAACTCACAAAGTTGCAAAGCGATTGATTGCTAAAGAAAAGGAATTTGCGGAGGCTCAACAGCAAATTTCTGATCTTAAAATTCAGGTTCTTGATGCTAATCGTCTGCTCAACAATGTTTCAAATTCTCAAGTCTTCACAAGCTTCTTAGCTAATGATGCTAATTTTGAGAAGATGTTTGATAAAACTCATCACCCCCAGCACATATCAAAGAAGCTTATAAAGAAGTAAAGGAACAGGTTGTCGATTTTGATTATTCAAAGGTTTCTTCTTCTACTTCTGAAGAAGTAAAGGTTGTTAAGAAGAAGAAAAGCAAGAAGAACAAGAAAAAGATTATGAAATCTGAGATTCTTTCAGCACCGAAGTTTGTATATGGTTCATCCTCTGCTGATAATGAGAAGTCGGTTACTTCTAGTAACAAGATCCAGACTCAATCTGAGTTTGATGAAAAGATCTTTTATGATCAAAAGAATGTAACAGAAGTAAAAGCTGAATTTTCTCGATTAGCAAAGAATGGACATTGTTCATCTGAGGAGAAGATTTCTGGCAAACGTGAAGGTTTGGGTTTTCACAAGATGCAAAACAAAGTTGAGAAGGTTCCAGCATCTTCATCTCATGATTTGAAGAAATTGAAGCTGAAACAAGTGAAGAAGGAAGTTTTTCAAGCTGATAAAATCCAACCCGAGCGATTTTACAAACTCAAGGGTTCGGATCAATTATTTTCTGACAAAGCATTTCCACTTCATTGTGTTGATGCTCGGAAGATTGCTGAGGTCTTTGTGAAAGCAACCATTTCTTCCGAAAGTTCTCAATCTCTAAGCCCTACATCTAAATGGGTACATGATCACAGGCATTAGGTATATGATTCCCATTCTGATCATGTTAGAGATATTCATGTGTGTTCTTCGCAGGTACATTACCGATGGGATAAAACGACAAGAATTTGTTATATTTGTCGTCGCCCAGGGCATATGGCAAAAGACTGTCCATCACCTGCTGTTTCGCCACAAAGATTTCAAAAGAAATCAGTTTATGGTAAACCTGCCATCACAAAGTTCTTTGATGAACAAGGCAGAGTTTTTGATGAAGTTGAGTCTACATTTTATCATAAACAAAACCGTTTTGTTCCAATGTTTTCAAAAGCTCAAGATGTAGTTTCCCCATCACAGTCACATGTGCTTGCTTCATCAAGAACTGACTTACCAAAACAACAGCAATGGAAACCTAAGGTGGTTTCTAAGCAAAACAAGGACACTGGTCGACCAGAAGCGATCCGCTTCGGGTCATTTTTGGACTAATTAGTTTAACCAGTGTGCAGGTACTTCTAGAAGACCTATCGACGATTGCAAAGTTGTTGATGGAGGAGTATTTTGCTTAATTTAAATTCCCTGATACATATTTCTGATATGCAAATTCTGATTTCTAAAACTGAAAAATATCCGTGTTGATTGATCAATTTTTCTTTGCGTACAAGTTTTTCTCTAAAACCCAAAAATAGAGTCTTGTTTTTGTGTAAAATGAAAATCCAACAATAGAGATTTCATTTTAAGGGGGAGAATTGTAAGTAAGGGGGAGTAATTGAGAAAATGCATGTTATGGGGAGAAAGTGAATACATGCCAAATATATAATGAAGGAAGGTGAATACATGCCAGATATATAAAATTGTGAGAAATTGATCATTGGGAAATGATGGTACATTGGCTTACGTATCTGATTCATGGATAGAGTAGATGAAAGAGCCATAAGATCATTGTTGATATGCTTGGTAGGCTCGGCAAATCAGAAAGTATTCAGATGTGATATACACTAAATACTAATGCTTGACCATGTGGATAACATCTTGATGCATATTTCATGACACAAAAAGAAAAATAAGTGTGAAATTCAAAATGAGAAGTCACTGTGTATACAAGTGTTCATTTTGCAAAGATTTAAACTTGTTTGATTTTCTTTATTTTGTCAAACGATCGGACTTTCTCTGCGTATCGACAAGATCGACCTGATCATTGTTCGTTTGACGTTCTGCTTTAATTTCTTTGGTGTTTCGTATAACTCATCGGACTTTCTCTGCGTGTACGAAAGTACCGACCTGATTGTTGTTGGGTTATACAATTTCAACTTGTTTTATTTTCTTATTTTGTTAAATCCGATGCCATATCTGCGTATCGAAAGATTGACCTTAAGGTAGACGATTTAACGTTCTTATTTCTTTTTGCATGGAACACAATTGACGATATCATGAAAATATTATGCATTGTGAAAAATCACAAATGCTGTCACACAAAAGGAAAAAGAAAAGAAAAGCTGAAAATGTCTGATTATATCTGATAGTATGGGATACACTGTTCAATGCAAATCTAATCAATACCTTAACATATCCAGATGTTATGAGTATGATTCTGTCTGAGTTTAAGTTGGACAAATTATACCAGCAATCAGCATGACTTATGTGCTTCGATTAATTGAAAATGAAGTGCAGTTCAGTGCGTTTTGTTCAATATGATCCCATATAGTGATCTTTCTCATAACCAAAAATAGTGTTTGATTCTGTATTGCAATTTCTTTTCATTTCAGAAAAGAACAAAAAGATTTTCGGTGTGTTTTAGCATAAACTTTGAAAAATCAAAAAGATTTTGTTTCTGCTTTATTTTCGATCTGATCAACACGTGATACGAAATCAATTTTCAAAAACATATCTTGGAGTCTCAAAGAGACGTTTTGCACCAAGATTATTTTAAAAGTTTGAACAGGTTGCTATGTGCATGTTATCACAACTTCAAGTCTTCTGAAGATGTTGATGAAAGACCAGAGATACACTAAAATGTCATCAAGTATTCAAGATCAAGCTACGATCGAGTTAAGGAGGAGTTTGTTTGAAGATTCATTTCATTGAACGAACGGATTCTACACTTGAGGGGGAGTTTGATTGAAGATACAAAGTTGATGATGTTGAAGAGATACTACACACGACGAGGGGGAGTTTGTTGATACCTGATCATGTGCGTCGTGTGAAGTATCAAACAAAGTACAAGATCATGTCAAACTAGGTCTGGCCAAACTAGGTCCGAACCTGAAGTTCGGACTGGCCGAATCTGAGGTTCGACCGAAGCTCGGACCAGCGGGTATATATAGGTGATTGGTCTTTGTAATTGTAGGGTTCTGAGTGTGTGAGGTTTCTTAAGTGTGTGTTTTCAAGGTGTTTCTCTGTGTTGTGTTTCTGAGTGTTTCACTGATTGTAATTGTTCATTTTGATCAATAAAACAATCGGTTAATTACGTTTCAATGTCCGATTAGCTAGATCGAGTAGACGATCCAATGCTCACGTTTTTTTCAAATCAGGAACTTGAATATTATCTGCAAGATTATTTAAAGTTGCATCTACAAGATTATTTAAAATGAGAAGTCACTGTGTATACATGTGTTCATTTTGCAAAGATTTAAACTTGTTTGATTTTCTTTATTTTGTCAAACGATCGTACTTTCTCTGCGTACCGAAAGATCGACCTAATTGTTGTTCGTTTGACGTTCTGCTATATTTTCTTTGGTGTTTCGTATAACTCATCGGACTTTCTCTGCCTATACAAGAGTACCGACCTGATTGTTGTTGGGTTATACAATTTCAACTTGTTTTTAGTTTCTTATTTTGTTAAATCCAAGGCCAAAGATTGTTCAAGTTCTGATCCAGCAATGCAAGTGTAAAAGCATATTCCTATGCTAGCGTGTGTCTCGTGTATTGTATCTAGACAAGAGCATCTGTGTGAGTCAGATAGTCATCTGGCCGGACCACATGGTCCGCCGGACCAGTTGGTACAGCGTACCAGATGGTCCGCTGGTGGTCCGCTGGCCTGTTGACTAAGTGACTATAAATAGTCCGTGTTAGAGAGAGTTAGCCAGTTCTGTCATTTGCAACATCTTAACTGTGTGTAAACTGAGTGTGTTTCTCTCTCTACATTGTAACTCTTTGTGAATCAATAAAGCAAAGCTTTTTTTACCTTCTCGTTGCTATCCGATTACCAAATCATGCTGTAGTAAGATCATCTCGTGGTTCTACAAGTGGTATCAGAGCATTCCAGGTTGCTCTACTGCTGTGATTTGGTAAGTTTTTCGGATTCTAGAGAGAAAAAGTTTGGGTTTTCTACGTTTTTCATCAATTTTTCATAATTCTGAGTGATTCCGAGGATAAAAATGATTTCCGGATGTTCCTGGAGTGTTTTCGCATCATACTGATTCAGTTTCTAGCTTCAATTGTCGAAATCTGTGAAAATCAGCCAATTTCAGCTTCATTTGCATTTGGTCCGCCGGTTGAACATTTGGTCCGCCGTTTGGTCCGCCCCGGCAATCTTCATCAGCTGATCCGCGGCAGTTACAGCATACCAGTGTGATCCGCTGAAAAATCTGGTCCGCCGTACCAGTTTTGATCCGCCGTATCAAAATCTGATCCGTCGAAGATATCTGGTCCGCTGGAACATAATTGGTCCGTTGAGAGTATTTTGATCCGGTGAGAAATTTGATCCGCTGGTTTATCTGATCCGGAATTTGGTCCGCTGGAATTGTTGGTTCGTTGGCAGAAAACATATCTTCACAAAAACTGACGTAACTTGCAAACTGTTTGGAGTTACGGAACCCAATACCAGCCAAAAACGTTCGTCTTTCCGAGATCTAGACGTGTACTCACCTAAAAGGTCTGTACCCCCCAGTTTGACCCCCAAAATCCACTTGGAAGACGCCCGTTTTTCAGTTTTAAGTTTTCGCGTTCGATATTGAAATTTCAAAATGAGCGATTTTCACGCTTTTTCAGCTGTTCAATCTTCAATGCAAGCCATATTAAACTATGATAACGAGATAGGAACAACTCAGAAAGTTCCTAAGTTACTTCGATTGGAGGATTATGAGAATTGGAAGCAACGATTTGAATCATTTGTTAATGCTCTTGACATTGATCTGTGGATTTCTATTGAACAAGATTATACATATCCTAAGAAAAATGGAGAACCAATTCCACGAAGTGATCTTGATGAAGATCAAAGGAAAGTTTATGCCAGAGAAAAGAAAACTTATGCAAATCTCACAATGGCTTTACCAAGAGAACTTTTGCATCAATTCAAAAACTGCACAACATCAAAAACTTTATGGGATGCATTGAAGGATAGATGTGCAGGAAACGAGCAATATAAGAAGAGTCGAAAGAAAGTTTTGTTAAAGGAGTTTGATAACTTTCAGCATTGTGAAAAAGAGAGTATTGCAGATTTGATTTCTAGATTTTCCCATCTGATTAATGAACTTGATGTTGTAGGAGTCCAGAAAGAAAAAGATGACTTGAAGGAAAAATTTCTGGAAGCTTTACCGGAAACATGGGAGAATTCTGTAATGATGCTTGCTAATGATCCAAATTATTCAAGTTGGACTTTCAATCAATTATTAAGCAAGTTACAAGCTCGAGAAATGGAATTACTTGTAAAGAAGTCAGCGATTCCAATCAGTTCAGAATCCTGCAGTTTATTTTGGAGAGAATTCTGCTACTGTCCATGCTAAAGCTAAATCAAATACTATTTCAAGCAGTAATCCACCAGTAACAGCATTTCTTGCTGGAAAGTCAGATAATGCTGGTTATTCTTTAGGCTGCAGTTTTACTATTCCTGATAAATCATCAAGCAAGTCAACTTCTAATCAAGCAACCGAAGATCTAGCTGTTTTGCTATCTGCTTTTATATCTTCTTCGTCTGGAGCTATATTTAATCAAATTGGTCAGTCTTGTTTATATGGCGAGGATTTAAATCATCTGGATGACGATCAATTGAATAAACTCGATTTGGAATGGCAATTTGCTATGGTCGTGGAAAAAGGAAAGAGATTTATGAAGAAACATGGTAAGACATCTATTTTTCAAGGACAAACACTTGGCTTGGATAGAAAAACGATTAAATGTTTTAAATGTGCCAAACATGGACATTTTGCTCGCGATTGTCCTACCAAGTCATCTGACAAGGATATTACCAATAAGAATGGTCAAGATAAAGATGTTAAAGCTATGATATCTCAAACTGATGAAGGTTATGATTGGTCTAAAGATTTTCCAGATGAATCTGCATTCGTAGTTCATTCTCAAGATAGTTATGCATTGATGGCAAATATTGAGGTTGAATCGAGTGGGTATATATCTGAGACCAGTAAATCTGATTCAAGTCATTCTGATTCCGAAATGAGTGGTTACGAATCCGTGTGTGAATTTTGTTCACAAAAGGATAGTCGAATTAAAGGTTTGATAAAGGAAATAGAATGTCAATCTGTTGAAATCAAACGAAAGGATGAAGAATTGGAGAGTTTCATCAAGAAATGTCAGGAATTTAATGAAGTTTGCAAAACAAATGCAGAGTTACTCAAGGAAAAGAGTGTGTTGGTGACAGAATTAGCGAATGTTCAGAAACAATTGTCAGAAAGCTGTATTCAGAATGATCAACAAAAGTTACAACTTCAACACGAGAATGATGAGTTCATGTCAAGAATTGTCAAGATTACTTCTATCAATGATAAGCTGGTCAAGGAGGTTGCAGAATATAAGTCTCAAGCTCAAGATGTTAGTGAAGATTTTGAACAGTTATTTCAAACATCTGTCAAAAAGGTTGAAGTACTTCAAACATCAAATGATGAACTTCAGAAGGCATTGGATGAAGTTACTGCTGATAGAACTCAATATCAGATTGTTCAGTCTGAATTGCAGGACACAATCACTTCTTTGAAGAAAGACAAAACTTTATTTACAAGGAATATTGAGATCTATAAGGAAAGAGTGGATAAAATTACCAAAGAAGTGCATGCTGCTCATGATGGGATGAGACGAGAAAAATCATTAGTCAACAACACATCTGAGAAATTGATTCAATCAGAAAAGGTTCTTGCTGATGCTCAAAAGACCATAGCTGATTTGAATGTTTAAATTCTGGATCTCAATCGTCAATTGCATAATTTGAAGAATTCTCATTCTTTTACAAGTTATTTGTGTCAAGACGATAATTTCAAGAAGGTAATTGGAGGTGATGATTTTAATCAAATTCCTCATCCAGTGATTCAAACAGAATTTGTTGTGGATATGAGCACTCCAGTGGTAAACCAAGATTATTCTGAATTTGTATCTGAGAAACTGGAGGCGAAGAATTCCAAAATTTGCAACAAAAAGGTAACCTCCGCTACATCTGATACACCTATGTTTGTTAACTTTGTTTCAAGTGAAGGTGGTGTGTTTGCCAAAGAAATGTCTGATGGCGAAAACGTTGAGAAGAACGAAAAGAAGTTGAATGAAGCAGAAGTGGATGCTAAGTTGGTTGAAGAAAACAATTTGAAAGGCATTAAAGCTAAATTTACAAAGGCTGCTAAATCTGGTTCTTCAGGGTCTACAATAGATGTATCCCAACTACCTGGTTACAAACAATCTGGGTTGGGTAGTCAAGGCAAGAATGTTCCAAAGCAGCAGAACATGCAAAAGAAGGTTCAGAAGGAGAAGAAGGATACAAACTTGGAGCAAATATATCATCTAGCTCAAGTATTCATTTAAACAATGGAGAAAGGATTTGGAGGGAAGCAAAAGAAGAAAGTTTCATCTGCAAGTTCACCGAACGAATCTTCTTCATCTGGTTCTAATGCTACACCTCAGAGTCCTACTTCGAAATGGGTACATTCTAACCGATTTCAAGTTTTTGATGATATTTCTGATGAGTCTGAATTTTCTGATAAATGTGATCCAGTTCAGGACAAGTCACAATTTAAACGATCATATCGTTTGTGCTATCAATGTCGCCAAAAGGGACATATAGCACAGGATTGTCCTGTCACTGTTAAAAGAAAATTTTCTGGTAAAACTGCCATGATAATTGATGAATCCGGCAGAATTTTTACTGACTCACCAACATCACATTTTAAATCAAAAAGTAATTCATATTTTCAAAAGTGAGTCTAGTGTTGGTGATTCATCACAAGATGCTGTTTCTGTAAACACTGCACCTGCAAAGATGCAGTGGCAACCTAAGGTGGTCAGCCAAGCTGCAACTGATTTTACGGAAGACACTGGTCGACCAGAAGCTGTGTGCTTCGGGTCATTTGAGTACTAATCATTTATAACCAGTGTGCAGGTATTCCTAGAAGACCCGTTGGTGATTGCAAAGTTGCTGATGGAGGAGTATTATGCGTTTTTAACTTAAATTACATGTGATATCATATTTCAACACTGAAATTTTCTGAAAGCTAAACCTGACAGGTATCAGTATCGATTGGTCAATTTTCTTTCTTTAATGCTTTTTGTTGGTAGTTTAGGGGGAGAAAATTGAAAAACCAAAGATAGTGTCTTTGTGTTTTTGTTTTTTTGTTAAAATAAAAATCCAAAAATAGAGTTTTCATTTTAAGGGGGAGAAAATGAAAAATATAAAAACATCGAAAAGTGGAAAAATACAAAAATATTGAAAAATGAGAAATTGTATCCGACATGATTGGGAAATGATGGTACATTGGCTTACGTGTCTGACTCATGGATAAAATAGATGAAAAAGCCATAAGATCATTGTTTGATGTACTTGGTAGGCTCGGCATTGAATCAGAAAGTATTCAGATGTGATAAACACTAAATATTAATGCTTGACCAAGTGGACAACATCTTGATGCATAGCTCATGATATATCAAGAAAAGATATGTGAAAAAGAAAATGAGAAGTCACTGTGTATACATGTGTTCATTTTGCAAAGATTTAAACTTGTTTGATTTTCTTTATTTTGTCAAACGATCGGACTTTCTCTGCGTATCGAAAGATCGACCTGATTGTTGTTCGTTTGACGTTCTGCTTTATTTTCTTTGGTGTTTCGTATAACTCATCGGACTTTCTCTGCGTGTACGGGAGTACCGACCTGATTGTTGTTGAGTTATACAATTTCAACTTGTTTTATTTTCTTATTTTGTTAAATCCGAGGCCTTATCTGCGTATCGAAAGATCGACCTTAAGGTAGACGATTTAACGTTCTTATTTCTTTTTGCATGGAACACAGTTGACTGAATCATGAATACAATCATTATGTGATTAAATCACAAATGAAATCACAAATGAAATCACAAAGTGTGATATAAAAAGCAAAAACATATCTGAGTATGTCTGATAGTGTGGGGTACACTGGTCAATGCAAACTTAATCAATTCAATAACATATCCAGATGTTATGAGTATGATTGTGCCTGAGTTTAAGATGGACAAATTATACCGGTAATCGACATGACTTGTGTGCTGAAATAATTGAAATTGAAGTGTAGTTCAGCATGTCATGACCAATATGATCCCAAGTTGTGATCTTTCTCGCAAAAGACAAAAATAGTGTGTGATTCAGTATTTCATTTCTGTATTGCATTTATGTTTCATATCTGAAAAATTCAAAAAGATTTTCGGTGTGTTTTGATATAAAGTTTCAAAAAGCCAAAAAGATTTTGTTTCTTGTTTGTTTTCGACCGATCGATATGTGATACGAAATCAAAAGTTTCAAATCTATATCTTGGATTCTCGAAGAGAAGTTTTGTGCCAAGATTAAATTATTTTTTCAAAAAGAAAAGGAAAGTCGCGGTTCTGTCTTCTGAATTTGTAGGTTTTCTGTGTGGTAAGACTCAAGCATGGTGAAAGGGGGAGTATGTTATATCTTTCACAAGTGGATCTTGAAGTTCAAAGTTTGTTCAAGACTGATCCAGCCATGCAAGCTCTCTTTCTGACAAGATTTCAAGTTAAAGATCGGATGCAACATTGTTGAAGATTGAAGACTGAAGTTTAGTTAGAATATAGATACACTACACGTTAAGGGGGAGTTTGTAGAAGCATATTCCTATGCTAGCGTGTGTCTCGTGTATTGTATCTAGACAAGAGCATCTGTGTGAGTCAGATAGTCATCTGGCCGGACCACATGGTCCGCCGGACCAGTTGGTACAGCGTACCAGATGGTCCGCTGGTGGTCCGCTGGCCTATTGACTAAGTGACTATAAATAGTCCGTGTTAGAGAGAGTTAGCCAGTTCTGTCATTTGCAACGTCTTAACTGTGTGTAAACTGAGTGTGTTTCTCTCTCTACATTGTAACTCTTTGTGAATCAATAAAGAAAAGCTTTATTTACCTTCTCGTTGCTATCCGATTACCAAATCATGCTGTAGTAAGATCATCTCGTGGTTCTACAGCAAGTTCTGTTGCTGACAAGAAATTTCAAGTTGAAGATCGGATGCAGTGATGCTGAAGATTGAAAACTAAAGTTTAGTTAGCATAGATACACTATACGTTAAGGGGGGGTTTGTTAGAGCATATTCCTATGCTACAATGTGTCTCGTGTATTGTATCTAGATTAGAGCGTTTGTATGATTCTGTATGTTAACATACCATTGGCAGCGTACCAATTAGTATGCTGATGGTCCGCTGGGGCGTACCAATTGGTACGCTGGTTGGTCCGCCAGTTAGTATGTTGAACATGATAAACAGGTGTGTTAGAGAGACAGTTAAAACAACTGGTCATTCTATCATCTTAACTGTGTGTGTTCTAAGGTGTTCTCTCTCTAGAGCTGTAATCTTCGTGAATCAATAAAGCAAGTCTTTATTTACATCGTGTTCATTACGTTTTGACCGAATCGTGCAGCAATAAAGTCCTTCTAGGTACTTACAAGGATAATCCCAGGTGCCAAGAAGCCATGGGTACTAGGCTTGGTCAATATAGGATTGATAGCTTAGTTATGTCCAGGGATACTGGAAAAAAGCCAGATAAGGACAGTCTTACACTACCTGAATTGACGACATTGTACAAGTCTCTATAGCAACAGGTTGACTCCCTAATTGTCACTATTGCATCTTTCGTTCAAACTCAAGTTACCCCTGCAGTCCAAGCCACTATTCAACAAAATGAAGCAGGTCCTTCAAACCCAGACAAGGTTACATCAGTTTAAGCTGATATTGTCAAATTGGGGGAGAAAACCATTGCTTCACCATATCTATCTGCTACTGATCACAACCAATAGATTGAAGAAACTAAAAGAATTCCAGCTGAAGTTAGAGCCACTGCATTCAGAAAATCAAGAGTTCAACCATTCTCAGTAGAAGAAAGTTGGGAGACAGTTAAGAGCAGTAAACTGATTGATGTGCACCATATAAAGATCCAACTTTAACTGACCTGGTTCAATCTTCAATTCTTGTAGCTGGTGCCCTTCCTGTGCATATCAACATGAGTTTTAGGCTACTAAAAGATGTGGTTTTCCTGGTGAAAATGCCTTTGCTCAAACTGAAAAATATGGTATCTACCAGCAAGGTGATAGCAGAGAATGTGATTACTGAAGAGGTTGCCGAAGAACTAAGTGGAACTGCATTGATAGGTATTGATCTTAAAGGAGGAGATGAAAATGTGTTGGGAGAAGGTGAAGGCACTGATGTGATTGTTGGGAGAAGGTGAAGGCACTGATGTGATTAAATCTCTTGAATTAGGAACTAGAGTCACCAAACCACAGGTGGTGGCAGAAGTTCAAGCGAAAGTTCACGCGGAAGGTCAAATGGAGAATCAAACTGAAGTAATAGAGATAGATGATAATGCTCCTGGTGTTGAGAGGACAAGAAGGCTAAACGAGAACATTTCAATTTTTGGAACTAATCAATTTCCAATAGTTCAATCCGAAGATCAGCCAAGAGATGAAACCGAAGATGTTGCTCAGACTCTAGTTGCTATGAGGAGTGAAGAGCCTATACAAACTGAAGAGCCAGTTCAACCTGATGCTGCTCTAAATATTCATCAGGTTGTTCACACTGAAGAATCTGATGCTCTAAATAAGTTTGTGGAAGATACCAGGGTTGCTGCTGTGAATGAAAGGTTAGCCAAGGAATTTCAAGATGAACTGGATCTATTTTCACAAAATTGGGTAGTTGAAAGTTTGTTTGAGGAAGCTAAAAGGAGATCCATGGAATGGAGGTTGAAAGAATACAACCTGGGAGAAATGAAAGAAGGTGAAAGGAAAAGGTTGATTGACTTAGCCTCAAGGATGCCTACCAAGTTGGTAAAGAATGATGAAAATTATGAATTACTGAAGAAGGTCAAAAGGAACATGATTGTCAGAAATTAGAGATCAGAGGAAGATGTATTTCATATGAAGGTTAAGGAGCTATGCAACTTGATTGACTCTATTTATCAAAAGCTCAGAGGAGATAGTTTTGCTGGTAACCCAAACCTGGTGCTGCCTCTGCCTTCAGAGTTAATCTCAGGTATGGCAACTGATGTGTCTATTAAACCAGAATTGGATGATTATGCAGATATTCTACCTCTACCTTCCTTCATTTATGAGCCAAACTCTGACCCTGCAACCCTCTCATCATCATCCCTTGCCTTAGTTCCATTCAAACCTCCTACCATTTTCAAAAAGGTTGCCACCAAGCTCTTAAATCCAAAATACAGAACCGAAAACTTTACCCCAATCATCCCATTCAAAAAGAAACCCACCTCTAACCCGGACTTATCTGATATATTTCCACCGTCACCTCCCACTAGCCCTGCACCAGAAGCCATTAAACCACCCACTCAAAAACCTTAGTCTCTACCAACTCTTACTATAAGAGAACCTGCATCCACCACTGTTCCCACACCTCCAACCAAACCAATTGACTTACATGGTCCCTCTTCTCCCTCATCAAAAGGAAAGCCCCCTTTGAGCAAGATTCAGAAAATGATTCTGATGAGGAGAAAAAGAAGAGAAAGAGGAGACTGATGCATGCAAAGAGAAAGAGAGATCAGAAGCAAAAGAAGAAAGCACATCCAGAAAGAAAAAAGTTATTGGGTGGACAGCCAATGAAGACACTTTTGATTTCACTCTCTAACTTCAAAATGGCACATCTAGAGTTATAAATGCTCATCAAGCCACTAGAATGCTTGACATCTTCTAGTTGACTGACATTTATGTAAGGCTAAGATCAATCTTGAGCCCAAATAGAGCCGAGCATCTGTTAAGAATCTGCATAGAAACCACAGTGCTTGAGTATGGGCTGCTTTACAGATCTCAAGGAGATACAAATAATAAAGAAGAAGAACTTATCAGTGAGATCAATTTTGTCATATGGGAAGAAAAGGAGAAGCTATTCTATGTTCATAGGGTTGATGGCACTTTCACCACTCATGAATCCATCTCTGTTCAAGATCAGTGGAACAAACGATATTAGGAAGCACTTAAGCGTGTGAAAGTGACCAAAACAAGCATGAAAGAACTAGCTCAAGATTTGGATGCAAGCATCAGGTTCTTGGACAAGTAGGTCAAGGAGAAGAATTTTTGTACAAGTCAATTTTTTTGTGAAGATAGCTTCGATGATGGTTAATAAATTTGACAGTATAGCATAGGGGGAGATTGTAAGGAGTATCACATTTTGGATATTCCGGTTAAAGTAAATTTTGTAGAAGTTCCGGCTGAACAGAGTTCAAGCGGAAGTCTAAGTTCAAGCAGAGAAGATATCGAACCGAAAGAAGCAGTTTTGTCCAGTAGTGAATATTCTGGGTGAACTCGATTATCCACCAGATACTGAGTTCAACCAGACTTTTCCTTAGAAGTCTTTTCAGTCGTCTAATCCCTGCAAAAGCTTCCTGGTTGCTTCCTTATCTATCTTAGCCGCTTTCCTAAAGTAGATTGTTGCCGATCACACACCAAACATCCCATCTGTCGAAGATTATCCTTTTGGTAGATTAGTTTGAATTTTATGTTTAACAGTCTAGATGACCTTAAGGAAATCAATAGCTATCATTGATTTCCCTTAGCATTATATATAGCATAGCTCGTCTTCAACAGTTGTACACATGAATCTGTGCAAGACTTGTGTAATATTGTCGAGTTAATGCAAATAGTGTTGAGTATAATTTACTTCGTGTGTTACTATATGCATGCAAACAATTATTAATCACAAGTGGTAATCGGTTAAGTAAAGTGAATGTTAACCTAATTCCGCAAGGTTAATCTTGCAAGTAAATCTTGTAACTTAATTAGGTGCTAAGTAATTCTGATCCTACATTTTCGAGTATCGTCATGACTTGTTACCTCGTAAGGAACCATAACGCATTAATTACCAAACGACCCATGTTACTGATACGGCTCGTTACCGACTTAAATTCGAAACTTATATATAGAATTCTTCCAGAAGCAGGGGCAATTTTGGTTGATCTAAGGTCCAGAGATCATTGTTCTTCATCTTTTTAACTTCAAGAGCAAGAAAGGTACAATCGAATAACACTTTTTCAATTTTTTCTTGTATTCTTGTGAGCATAACAGCTTTCTTACCCTTGCTATGCTCTCCTTTCCATTTAAATTGATCCAATCATCACACTTAATTCATAAAAATCTAAGTTTAGTTGTTGTAAAGGATTAAGTGTGGGGATGGAAACAAGTTCCCATCCCCAATTCACACTTGACTGCTAATTTCTTTAGACCATAACCAAGTTCTGGACGGATTTTAAACTTTCAAAATGTTGTGAAATTAGCCCAATACGACCCATTACCCCGTAACAGGCCGTGACGACATCCTTTATAGAAATTATGGTAAAATGACTTGTTAGCCTGTAACGAGCCGTTGCGCCATGAAAAATCTCAATTTTTTTGTTTTATTGTTTTGCTGTTTTTTCTGATAGATGTCCGACAAACGTCCTATGATTAAAGTCACCAATGTGAGGAGTTATAACCATGAAGTTGGTCCTTCGAAAAGAGGGAGAGGAAGGCCACGAAAGGTGCAACCTTTGGAACAAAAAGACAAGATATTTCAAGTCTGTCTAGCATTCGTCATTCTGTACCAGCATCTTGACAAAATGGAGAAGGATATGTTCAGTAACTATAGGAAACTAACCAACACTATCTTGGAAGTCCAGGATAGGGTAGATGTTGTTAGTTTACATCTAAGGAATCTATAGCATCGAATCGATGATTTGATGGTCTCCATGCCAAATGCCACTGTCACTCCACCTCCTCCTGTCTATCACAATGTGCCATTCCATGAAGCCATGGAGGATCTTCGTCACCCAGACAACACTGAATCTGAAAGTGAACCAGAAGAAGACCCACCATCTTCGTGATAGTTGAAGTTTTTAATCTTATTATTATCTAGACTTCGTATGTGACTTTTTGATCGTTGGATTGTTTACTTTGGTTTGTTTGTTTGACTACGACATGACAATAAGATTATGATTGATTGAATAAATGGACTGTTTATGTTATGTTTATTTTTTGGTAATACTTTATTTTCTTCTTGCGTATAATGTTTATTTTTAAGTCTCTTTAAGTAGCAACAATCGAAGACTAAAGCTCTGGTATACAAATGAACGAGAAGTATCCAAAGGGGTTAATGAAGAAGCCATACTCCACAATCTCCTAGCAGTCAGGCTCGTCTTTTCCCTTTATTTTTATCTTATGTTTTGTAGTGTTCTCAAGTACATTGAGGACAATGTACGATTTTAAGTGTGTGTGTGTGTGGGGGGGGGGGGGGGTTGGGAGAGTCGCATGTAAGTAGAAAACTGTATCACGGTCATCAACTGAATCCGAATACAAGGCTATTGCAAACAGGGTTGCCAACCAAACATGTTTGAAATCTCTTCTCTGTGAACTTCGTGTACCTATTCAAAACAAGCCTATCCTTTGGTGCGATAATCTAGGTGCAACATATCTATCAACAAACCCCATCTTTCATGCCAGGACAAAACATGTTGATGTTGACTTTCATTTTGTTTGTGAGCAGGTTGCTTAAGGAAACCTGTTAGTTCACTTCATCTCCATTGATGATCAGATTGCAGATATCTTTAGAAAACCACTGGCGTCTCAAAGATTTATGTTTTTTCAGTCCAAGCTAAGATTCGCTCCCCGGCCTTAACTTGCGGGGGAATATTAGACACATTAGATATTATTTAGTAGTATATGGGTGTTTTTGTAATATTGGTTCTTATATATATTCTTGTACAATTGTGAGATATACAATATTCAGATTCATAAAGATTATTTCAGGGGCTGTTATTGCCAAATTAACACAGCACCAACACAACAACAACAACGACGCACACAAACACATTACACAAGTTTGATCACCCTATTAAACCCATAAACCTTAGCCTATTTTCTTTACACCTTTGTTTTCGGGGAACTATCTGGTTAGTAGAATAATCCAGACAAAAGAAAAGAAAAGACATGATATGCCGATGAATTCAATAAAAAATTAAATAAATAAAACAATATGTATATATATATATTGTGTATTATTAGAAGAGAATCTATGTTCAAAGATTCTTCTTCGTAAGTTTAGAATAAGAGAAGAAAATCTATGAGTTTAAAGATTTTCTTTCGTTTAATGAGTTAGTTTGATTTTGTAACCACCAGATCTTGGGCACCCAAGTTTATACCCTTGTAAATCCAATGCCATTCCCTACACCCTACACCAACTACAACCTTAGCCCTAAAGTCCTCTTGATTTGTAAGTTAGTATAGAATGTTAGTTGAATTACTATCGTTAGTCAAGCCTATGGTAAGGAAACTCCATGGTGATGCAAATTGAGCGCACTATAAAGTCTAGTACATTATATATTAGTTATCCATATATAAAGCTTGAGTGGAGTGTAGATTGTGAGTTAGTCTGGTTGATTGTTAAGGAATAATCCTAACGATAGAAGTCCAGTGTTTGTTGTCCATGCTTTTCATTGTTAAAACTTATTTTGTTTTTTCTATTCTGAGAATGAAAACACATGTGACTAGTTGTGCCTTTGTGTCTTTAATCGTTTAGAGTTGTAACCATCAACCATCACTTCATTTTAAAAGCTTTGTTAGGGAAGGTAATGCTATAGTTAGGGGTTTACTCATGGACGCGCAAAGTCTAAGTTGGGGATGTTTGATGTGCTTTAAATTACACATATTTTTAGTAGTTAAACACCCATAAATGTTGATGGTTTATGCTTTATTTCGGTCTATTTTACCCTTATTTGGTATGAAATGTCATAAACATGTAAATAGAGGGGGCTAAAGTGATATTTGAAGATTTTACAAGGTTTTGAAGATAAATTGCTCAAGATTCGGATGATTGAATTTTTCTCCATGTCACGACCCGTTACAAACATCAGGGGTCGTTAGGGAATCAATTCTAGAAACCCTCATCCGTTAATTCATGGCGACGCTCACGGCCCGTTACCCCGTCACGAGTCGTTACACTCTGTTTCCAAAACCCTAATTGAAAACTATAAATACCCATTCATTTTGATGTTTAAAGAGGTTGGAGAGTCCAAAGACCCGACCTACGGTTTGAAGCATTTCCAGAAGATTGAAGTCAAGATTCGAAGCCTTAAAAGATTAAGGAGGTGTCTAATCGTTCGAGAATCCGTTGCAATCGAAGATTTGGCCATCGATCGACTTTGATTTGCTTTTACAATGATGTCTTTAGTTATATTTTTTGTTTTGTTTTGTTTAGTCATGAGAGGCTAACTCTCTTGATATCATCTAACACAATATGATCTATTTTGGTTTTTACCTATGATTTGAAGTTGACATTCATTTGACATAATGATTTTAGTATAATATTTTATGATTCCTTTTGCATATCAGAATTGAGTTGTTAGATACTGTGTTTGATCCATTCTAATGGTATTTGGTTTGATTGGTAGCATAGACATATTCTGCTTATTGATTCAATGCTATTTCTTAGTTCTTATCTAGCGATTTTAATATGTGTTTAGGAACTCTAGCGAGCCTAGATAGGAATTGGTGATCATGCATGTTCAATAGTCCATTTTGGTTGAAGTATGTCTTTATAGTTAGTCATGAATCTTAGCTTCCATGTCCTGGGTCTAAAGGATTAGTGAAGTGACTAGGTATACTGAATATATGATGGTGTGTGACTAGGTTATAATATAATAGTCCATCATGGTTAGTCAGAATAAGATTGGTCTATGATCCTAGGTCTTAGATCATGTGTTTTGTGCCCTATAGCTAGGTCATTAATTCATGAATACTTCATTATGGTTGTGGTTATAATTGTAGATTCATTTTCTAGCAACTTTGTTTCCATTAGACAGTTAAGTTATGAGATGTCAATGTCAGGTCTAGGTAATGCTGAATAGTGATCAATCTTAGATGATATCTGTTTCTTTATTCTGATTTCATATCTGCTATTATTTGCTACCATTTTCTTTCGTATTTGCTTTCTAATAGTTGTTAGGAATTATGACAGAATCTTAATGATAATAATCAGGTTTAGTATGATTGCACCATTGCTTCCTTAGGTCGACCCTGAGTTACTCTTAGTGCTACCATATGACAGGTCCGCTTTCCTATATATGCATGTGTAGTCTTGAGATGGTTTAGGTTTTATAAATTCAAAGGTCATTCTCGCTGGAAAACATATATACACTTCGTGTGCATCAGTAGTCCTACTCACCACGACTATCGGTGCTTCGAACCAACCACTGATCGCCTCTACATCGCTCGCCATCTTCGCTTCAACAAACAATGCTTCCCATTTCACACAGCACCTGCCATATTGTCACCAATCTCTACACCAGATCCTTATGTTTCTTCCTACCCTACCCCGATCCCACCGGAAGACAATCCTCCCAACACCGAACCACCTACACCTACCCCTAGTCCTTCACCTACACCACCGCCCTCGCCACCCAAACCACCTACAAATACAACACCTCCTCCACCCCCACCCCTTCCTCCTCCACCGTCTTCTGTACCTACAGCCGTAAACCTAAAACCGACACTACCTCCAAATCGACCACTCCTGCTCCGAGCCCTAAACCACCTAACCTCCGTCAAAACCCCAAAAGCACCAAACCGTATAATGCCATCACCTTTACCACTCATGCCGCAAAAACAACCTTTACTATTGCCAACAATCACCCACAGTGGCGCTAAGCCATGGCTAAGGAATACTCGGCCCTTATGAAAAATGGCACGTGGTCTCTGGTGCCTCGTGTTCCTGGAACTAATATTGTTGATTGCAGGTGGCTCTATAAGTTAAAACCATCTTGATCAGGATCATCGTTCAGAAAATCGCATCGGATCTTCAGAACAACCCGAGCCATCTCCAATCTCCCCCTGAGCTTTAAACTTCTCCATTAAGAATATTTAACTGCTCACCCATTTCAAGAAGCATCTTAGACTCGAGTCTGACTAGCCCTATTTAATCTCATAATTTCTTGATCTTTGGCTACGTTACGACTCTGCAAAGTTGTGATCCGCTGACTCAGAATTTGATTCTCATCCTTCAAATCATCATTATTTAACCGCAGCACAATAATCATCTTCTCTTGTTCTTCAGACTCAGCTTTCAAGGCATCGATCTGAGATTCTTGGTCGTTTAGTGTGCTTTGAAGAATACTGGCTTGAGAGAAAGAAACTGAACCTTGTTCGAAGTTGAAATTCACATCAGGAGTTGAATGTGCTGAAGCAGTAGCAGTTGAAGTCGAAAACACCGGAGTTGTGGGTGTAGATCCCACTGGCTGATTCACAAACTGCGCACCAGCACTTGCTGAAGGTGCTGTGCTAACAGTTGTCGAGTCTACTGTCTGCATTCATCAGATCTTGCAAGAAGTCAGTCTGAACATCAGACACTAAAGTCTGAACGGTTGTAGACACTTCAGGCACAGACATAGCAGGAGTTGCTGAAGACGAGACTCCAGAACGAGGTTGCATAATGAACTGTTGTACTCCTTTTCTCTTCTTAGTTCTTCCTCCAGCAATCGACTTCTGCCTTCTTTTTGTTGAAGGACCAGTAACTTGCTGTTTACCTTTACCAGAAATCACATTAGCATCAGGATTATAGTCTTCATCAGACTCAGATGAGGCCACCACATCATACACACGATCTTTGTAATGATCGTTGCTCTTGTTCTTGCTAACCCGTTAAGCGAAATGTTCATCGCTTCCCTTCCTGAGCTTTACATACTTCGAGTTGATCAAGACTCTCATAAACAGATTGCTTGTATCAGAGAAGTCTTCAGAATCAGCCCTAACATTCAGATCTTCTTCATCTTCATCATTCATCTTCAAGGGTATTTACTGCTGGTGTCTCAGTCGCATCGACAGATACAGGAACTTCCTGTTCTGAGACCACCGGTTCAGTAGTTTGCGGTTGAGAAACAGCTTGTTCAGGTCCTTGATTCACTAGTTCGTGGACCACACTGGTTCGTGGACCAGTGGTACTTGTCTTTTAGGTCTTTTTACTCGACCTTGTTGTGGAATCTGATTCTGTTCCTCAATCCAGCTGTAATCGAGTTCTTCTGAATCACTTCCATCTTCATGACGAGGTGCACCCCGTGCTGGTGCCACGTAATTGACATTGGCTAAATGACCAATTAAACGCTTCAGTTTCGGCTGAAACTCTGGAGCCTTCTTTTGATAAGACGCCAGAGCCCCAACACTTGCCTCCGTCATATGTTTCAGTTCCATTTTCTGGGCTGCATTCTTTATCAAATCAGGATATTTATCATTGAGAACCATCTGAAGGAATCTGGGATAAATTGCCGCTTTCTTCTGTCTTTGTGTCAGATTATCTCTCATGTAGTGAAAGATCATCCCAGAAACATTATACGGCATGTTCATTACTAACGCATTCATCAGAGATAGAATAATCTGCTAGACTTCATCATGGCCAGAAATGCTATGTCCCACGGCCGACCAACAACACGTGTGCCAAATACTTGTACGGGACGCTTAGCGACGATTTGTACACCGATTCTTTACTCGGATCATCAGTATACCAAATCCGAGCTTCAAGAACGCCACATTATCTTCATGAGGAAACTCAATACGTGCTGTTGTTGTATCTGATTCTAACTTGAATACCCGACGAATATCAGCCTCAGATCACTCTCAACCTCTTTACCTTTGAATATTAGCAATAACTTCTGATAGGCGCATCAGTAATTGTTCGTGCTGTACTACAAAATTCCAGAATAATGTCCCGATACACATCACATTGTGTCAGTGATGGTCATGATGAATTCTGGACCTCCTTAGAAACTCAAATATCCCTGATCCTCCAAATTTGTCAAGTTTGCCTCATGTAACACCGATATGCGCACAGATGTTATGCTTGTCACCAATTTCCAGGTCGTTGGCCATATCTGAAAACACATAATAGAAAACATTCATTAAATTCAAGGTTATTAACCGATAAAATCACTGTTTCGTCAAATCATTTTCGTTTGCGTAAACGAACAACATTTGATCAAAAATTCATAGACTGCCGAACTCTATCCGAGCCCCCTCCAGAACCCCACATTCGGAGTCTGCGAACTACCCAGGTTCAAAGTCTGGAAAAGTCCAAAGAGTTTGAATTTGAAAATCAGTGAAAACGACCGAAACATACTACACAAATCAACACCCATGGTCAGTTACTAGTTATAAACCCATAGGAACCTCTTTAATGGTTAATTTCCAATCTCGAGACTAAACTTAAGCCGGACGAGTTACGAACAGAAAAACCACAAACACAGATGAAAACCTAATCTAAGACAATCAGTGAATCCGAGATCATAATATCTACCTAGAACCGGTCGATGGGTCGATAACGACTAATCCAAAAGTGAAAAATTTGGGTACGTACCCTTGGGAGATAACAGTAACTAATGACCTCAGAACTCCAACATTGGCGAATATATAGGCCATGACGTCGAGCATCCGAACATTCCTCCGAACTTGCAGATTTAAAAACGTCTCAGAAACTACAGCTCGGCCATTTTTTAAACATCCAATTAACATTTCAACATACAACTCATTTTTAAGAATAATAGAGAAACTATAATATGGAGATATCAAAAAAAATTTCAAAATAAACCCCTTAATTGATGAATCTTCAAATTGAACCTCGAAAGTTTTAAAAATTTTCAAAATAAACCCTAACTGATGAACCTTCAAATTGAACTTGATCGGATACCTGATGAAATTTCTGAAAACAAGTTAGTTTGGTTGTCTCGGCATAATTTTGAATTTTTCACTAACGGTTGATCAAATATAAAGCAGAATCAAAATCTTTTTGATTTTTGTTAATATTTAGAACACACCAAAATCTGTTTCAATTTTACAAAATTATGCTAAAACACACCTAAAATCTTTTTGGATTTTCAAATATTCAAACAGAAAACCAAACAGAAATGAAATGAAAATTACTGAATTAAAACTAAAATAACTTAAATATTTTTGTGAGAAAGATCCAGACGCGGGGTGCGATATCAGCTGCGGTGCATCAGGCACACTTCAATTTCATTTTTAATTGGCATGCAAGTCAAGTTGGCAGCAAATACAACTTTTCAGTTTATTTCAGTTTGGACAGATCAATTTTTATAGCTTTCTGATATGTTAAGGTATATTTAGCATGCATTGATAATATTACAACCCACACGATCAGAAATACTGGTAATCTTGCTTATTTTTATTATTTTTGTAATTTCCACAGAATTTGATT
>JBCNJP010005815.1:0-22698 GCA_039602395.1 Deinandra increscens subsp. villosa
ACCCTAAAACTTTTTGCTTTCTTTCCCCAGCGACGATAGCAACGACGACAGCTGATGCTGCGAACGCTACGACACAAGAATAATTTTCGGGACGAAAATTCCAATTTCAGGGGAATGATGTGACACCCGAGAATTTCAAGGTTAACTCCCGTTAGACAAACCCGTTAGTTACGTTATAAGTGTTAACTTAGTAACTAATGCATAACTAGGCCGAATACGTCCACGACCTTTGGTTGATCACCGAACCCGTCCATATGTGTTATGTGTTCATCATTGATTGTCTTTATGTGCAAAGTAATTTAAATACATGACTTATTATTGTGAATAGCATGATTAATTGTAAATACTTGATTATGTGAAAATTGCCCAAATTTGGTAGTCAGCGAAACTACCGAGCGAAATTACAGATTCGCCCGGTAGAAGGCTAGACTGATCAATGTACCCGAGACCGGAGCTAGTTTCGCCTGGCCAGCGAAACTGCCAGCGAAACTAGCCTCTGATATAAATAAACATTATAAACCCTAGTAGCCTCATTTGCCTCATTTCACAACAAACACACACACACTCTTTTCTCCTGGAGATTCTGGTCAGTCGAGGTTCACACCGAGTTGTCGAGATCTCAGCCCACCGTGAGTCCCAAAAACCTTTATTTATGTGTTTTCTTTGTGTTTTCTTATAAAGTATGCTCAAACCCTCATGAAAACTTGTATGCTTCTGAGATAGTGCTTAGGGATGCTAGATCTACCATAAAGTCAGCAACTTTACGTTTAAAAACAAACCATGATGATGATTTATGCAATTTTGGTCATTTTAGGGTTTAGAAGTATTTTTAGAGATTTGATGATTAAAATGCATGTTAAACATGATAAAGCTGCTTGATTTATGTTGGTAAATGCCTATGGATGCTAGATAATGAATTGCATGTATGATCAGAAGCTGTTAGGTTGATTTTTAGGCAAATCCGTATGTTTTTCGCGACCAGCGAAACTGTGTGTTCTCTGGGCGAAACTAAGTAGCGAAATTATATCTCCTTCCAGCGACACTGACCAGCGAAACTATAGTGTCGCCGGGAACCTGACCAGACCAGCTCGAGCGAAACTATCGAGCGAAATACCTGAACGAAAGTTCAAACCAGTTTCCCTGCGAAACTAGGCTAGCGAAACTGCGTCAGCAGTTTCGGGCGAAACTAGCCTAGCGAAATTGTGTCACCGGGCATTGCCTAGCGAAAGTGCTGCCCGTGCACCTAGCGAAACTGCCTAGCGAAACTATGCTAGCGAAACTAAGACCTGACCTAAAAACCAAACTTGTGAAATCTGCTTAAGTGTTATGCCATGACTTACATGATTATGCCATGATGAAACATGTTTGATATCTGATTCATATGAACCCTTGTTTATGATCAACCATTGGTGTCGTGTGTCGGTATGTCGAGTCATAGTTGCAACGTGCTATGTTATGGGCCATAGTGACGTTGAGTAAAGATTAGACGCGAAACTAATACTTAAGACCTAAACGTGTTCTAGGTCTTCGTTAAGCAAACATAAATTGGATTTCTTGAAGTGTGGCAGTGCAACCAAAGGTGAGTGTCACTAACCCGCTTACCGTGAGTCCGTTTGGGCCACACCGAATAACTTAACGAAAACAATGCTGATAAACTCTAGAGTGCTAGGCACCTACTGATGAACATGAGAACACGGGATGCTTGGCACCCACTTGATGAACTGAAGTGTTTTATGGGAAACACTTGTGAACTCTGAACAAACTATTTTTGAAACAAAACTGAAAACGTTTTAATATGGCTAGTGTAGGTTAAAGTCTAAACCATATGATATCACATGTTTTCTAAGGATGCCTTATAACTTAAAAGTCCTCAACTAAAATTGTGCCATTAATTGTAAAGCGAGGGGATGTTGGGTAGATCTACTGGAGTTTGACAAACTCCGCCCCGTGGCACGGGAAGTGCACGGAGGAACAATATCAGCCTATTTGACCGTGGTCCCGAGAGGACACGGGGGAGGCAAAAACCGCGATGACGTAGGTCCGCACCGAACGGGATGGCTCGGCCCCCACAAAATAAGTCAGCTTTGGTACAAACTTCCTTAGAGCATGGAACAACGGATTAGCTACCCGCGATATCGGTTGAGTCCTTTAACTTTACGGAACTAGTACATACCCGATGACGTAGGTCACGGACAAACCATTTATAAACTGAGATTTAGTTACGAGCATTGTTTTTCACAAATAAATAACTTGTAAGTATACCTTGACATGATTTATGATTATGAGACCGGACCAATGCATGACAAGCCCACTGTGAACTCACCAACCGTTAGGTTGACACTTGCGTGGTTTAAACTTTTGCAGATCGCTAAGGAGTATCCGCTGGAGGTTGGCATGGCACAGAAGATGTTTACTTTTGTTTAAACTAAATTGGGAATTTAAAACAACATTTATGTAAGGCACGTGGTTAGTGCCAGGATAATTATTTTTCCGCTGCGTATGTAAATTTAAGACTTTGATTTATAACTTATGTTTGAACTAACCCTGATTCGTTTAGTATTTGTAACTATGGTTGTGGATCCTGGTCTAGTCGCGCCCCTTAACGGTATAAACTCCGTTAGTGGTATTTTGGGGGTGTGACACTATGCCAGCAGAACCTGAAGACAGAGCTTCAAACAAAGATGCAACTGAATCAGACGAATCGGGAGATGAAGAAGAAGAGTCTGGTAGTAAAAACAATGCATCTGACGAAGATACTGAAAATAACTCAAATGCATCTAGATCCAAACCTAAATCAGGGCCAAGATTCCAACATGGATCAGAATCAGGTTCTGACTCTAATAGTTCTGATGTGAGGGGTCCCAAAAAGAAGAAAATAAATACAAGAGAAAGATTCCAACATGGATCAGAATCAGGTTTTTAAAAACCGGTTCAACCGGTCCGGTTCAACCGGTTCAACCGCCAACCGGTTATCATACCGGTTTTTTAATCCCCGGTTTTTTGGACATAACCGGACCGTTTTGAACCGGGCGGTTTTCCGGTTTTTTCCGGTTCAACCGGTCCGGTTCAATCGGTTTTCTGACAGTTTTAAAAAATATAGTTTTTTTTTTAAAATTTATTGTTATTTTTTATTATTTTTTAAAGTTTAAAACTTATATATTCTTATGAAATACCAATTTGGTATTATTTTTTAGTGGATTATCATTGTATTTTAACTATTTTCGTTGTGGTGTACAAATTTATTAACATTTTTATAAAAATATATATATAAATCCCCTAACCGGTTCAACCGGCCGGTCTAACCGGTCCGACCGGTCGAACCGGCCCCGGAAAGTTTTCCGGTTCAACTAAAAAACCGGTTTTTAAAACATTGAGAGAAACTACCAAAGTTAGTGAACAACATGAGGCTTTAAGTAATAAGAAGTAAAAGAAAATAAAGTTAAGGCAAACATAGGATGACATTTCATCAAGCTCCACAAAATCTGATTCACCTGAACCAGATTTAGCCTCATTTATGCTTGAGGGTCATGTTAATCTTAAGTACAAAAGAGAGTCAAGATCTAAGTATGCTCAAGAAAGAAAGAAGCTTAAAATAAGAAGAGGGCCAGTCTCTGGATCTGGAACTGCTGCTGCTGTACAATCACCAGTATAACCTGAACCAGATGACACTGTGCAACAAATAGTTCTATTTGCTCCCATCACCACTGTTGTAGCAACCATTCAAGATATTGATGCAACAACAGACATCAACATCACAAGCTTAGATCCGGCAATCCAATCTGAGTCTCGGCCTATGTCAACTGCTACTGCTCAAGTAGTTGCACCTGGTGCAGATACCTCCTTGGTCCATCAAGAGTTGACTTTGGAGAAAAATCTTGAAATCTCCAACTCTTCGGTTACTAATGAGCTTAAAGAAGCAACTGACAGGATCAAAGCACATGATCAAGAGCTTCTTAAAGCCAATGAGAAAATAAAGGAGCAAGCTGAAGAAATTGAAAGACTCAAGAGGCTATTGGCTGAAGCTCTACAAAGTAATCAAACTGCCAGAGCTAATGATGATGATGTGGGTGGTAGTGGAAATGGAAACCAAGGTGATGATCAGATAATAGAACAGCCTCCCTCTGCCGAAGACATTCAACCAAATAAAAAGGCAAGTCCAAGCCAAGTTGGCAAAGAATCTGAAGCTAAATCTTCTACCATCGTCACTGAGCAAGATGTAGATGATACTCATCTTGCTGATTTTCCGTCAGGTGATGATGAATCTACCGAATCTGATGTAGACATCTTTTATGGCGATACCTTTCTTAATGATGAACCAAATGATGAGGATGAAGATGAAATATACCAATCAGTAATAAGCCTGGTGCCACCTCCTGAGAATATCAAACTTCTAAGATTCTCCAGAGCTGCACTTGAAATAAATCAATCATCCTCAGGAGAAACCCTTGCTTTAACCATGGGTGAACCAGATGTACCTCCTGTCATCCCTGAGATCTCCTTGCAGCTCCAACTGGCTCCTCCAGTGCAACAGCCAATAAGCATTGTTATGCCTGCAAATGCTGAATCCAAAATCTCTGAACAACTGAAACACTTGCATGTTGATAGTGAGTTTCTTAATATTGGGAGAAGTGCGTTTCAGGAGTTTTATGCAAATACCCTAGCTACTGACCCTGGAAGCCGAAGCAGTGTAGTTGTCACTGATAAAAATGTAGAAGCCAGTGAAGCACTACAGATTCAACCTCTCAGCATGATACCAGATGATATCTTCAATGACATTACTTTGGCTGAACGTCTGAATAATCTCATTTATGACTCCAGCGCCACAAACTTCATAAATCTGGAATTCACAACTGATGATGAATATGACGAGGAGATCATCTATTAGATCAAAGACGAACCAGTTGAGATAGTATCTCCAACTCCTCTAAGATCTGAGCCTGTGTTAAGTAAGCCTCAAGTTGAAGATGAAGTTATTATTTCTCCAATCTCTTCACCAGTTCATCATTCTGAAGAAAGGGAAGTCTATCAAGAAGGAGTTGCAACCCAAACCTCAGTGCCTGAGTCTACTGAAACCACCACAAGTGCTGCTCCTGAAACTGTTCAGGTTGAACCAATAACAAGTGCAAGTGGTGGTCAAGCTACAAATAATCCAGACCCTTCACAAGAAGCTGGTCCTTCTGGTAGACCAGACAAAGGTAAAAGGAAATTGACTCCTGAAGAACAAAGAAAGAAGGAAGAATCTTTAAGACTTGCTAAAGAAGAAATAATTCTTGAGAGGATGCTGGATGAGATTGCCAGACAAGAGGCTATCAGAGAGTTGATAGAATACAACCGTCCTCAAACAAAAATTGGCCCTGGATCAGAACATTTTGAGCCGAACGATCAAAACATTGATGAGGGAGAGCCTAGAATAAGAATAATCCCCAACCTAGCTGGAGACAATGTTGATCCGTCTGAAACTTCAGAAATTGCAAAATATGTCAGAGAGCTCATTTCTCGTGGGATTCCCCTATCCTACTTAATGATTCTCACGGATGCACAGCTAGTTGAACTGTACACTGACGAGCAAGAAATGGAGAAACATCTCTACAAATACAAACTTGCAGATAAGCTTAATGATCCTTGAGCAAATCCCTCTGCTGATACTGATAAGAAGTTTGAATATGTGCAATTCAACGACAATCAGCGGGAAAATATCCAAGAGATGCATGCACAGTATATGCCTCCCCCTCCAGACATCTTTGATCATGTTTCTCCTCCGCCCAGTCCCACTACAGCTACGCTTGGCGTTAACTAAATGACCAAAAGAGAGTTGCAGGACTTTCTAGACCAGAGAGGATATGCTCGCAAAAGCTATAGCAGAAAGCAACTTCATGGTCTACGAAAAATGGTCAAAAGCCACATAATTCAAGAGAATAAGAAGGTCAAGCGTCAGCAAGACGAACGAGAAGCAATAAAGGTAGAGGACACTGAAGGAAAGAAGCCGCTACCTTTGACGACTGGAAGGAAATGGCATCGTATCGGAAAGCCTTGGTGCAGTTCACTGCTAAAAAGCTCAAAGATATGCCTCCTAACGTCGAATCCGATGATGGGATGAAAATCCTTGGTTGGAAATATGATCACGAGTTTAAGGCATTTATTATCAAACGCAGAAACGGATTTGTACAATTCTTTGCCAAAATAAGAGACCTTCTAAATTTCTTCTCTTGGGAGCTGAAACAACTTAGATGGCAACAACCGATCAACCACTCAAATGATCCAGTGGGTAGAGATGCTGAATAACAGATAAAATCCATCTACAACGTTAGTTCAACTCACCCACTCAAGACAGAAAAGAAGGACAAAACTTTTAGAAAGCAGAGAGCTGTGGTCCCACATGTGGTCATGTACAAGAGTATTAACAAGGATTTGATTACAAAGAAAATAAAGGGAGATCAGAAAAGCAACCTAATAAGATGTTGGTATTACAGTGGGGACACTCGTGAGTTAGTCATTGAAAGGGAAGATGGCGATACAATAAGGCTCTTCGCTGCAATTGAACAAAGACTGCTGCGTAGAAGTTACCTTAGATGGTTATTCTACAGTCTCCTGGACACCATCCCTCGAAGGCTTAGGCCATACGAGATAGTGGACGCAAACTACTCCGGTTTGTTTCTAAGGTGGTGGTACTGGGAGTGCATTGCTGCCAAGAAGATGACAACAGAAAGCCTGAGTACCTTAAAAGACTGGGTCATAGTGCCACATCTCTAACATCCTTTCACAACCACAAGAGAGGTAGCAAATCACGTGACCACCTATGACCCAGTCTTTTAAGGTACTCAGGCTTTCTGTTGTCATCTTCTTGGCAGCAATGCACTCCCAGTACCACCACCTTAGAAACAAACCGAAGTAGTTTGCGTCCACTATCTCGTATGGCCTAAGCCTTCGCGGGATGGTGTCCAGGAGACTGTAGAATAACCATCTAAGGTAACTTCTATGCAGCAGTCTTAGTTCAGCGAAGAGCCTTATTGTATCGCCATCTTCCCTTTCAATGACTAACTCACGAATGTCCCCACTGTAATACCAACATCTTATTAGGTTGCTTTTCTGATCTCCCTTTATTTTCTTTGTAATCAAATCCTTGCTAATACTCTTGTACATGACCATATGTGGGACCACATCTCTCTGCTTTCTGAAAGTTTTGTCCTTCTTCTTTTCTGTCTTGAGTGGGCGAGTTGAACTAACGTTGTAGATGGCTTTTATCTGTTATTCAACATCTCTACCCACTGGATCATTTGAGTGGTTGATCAGTTGTTGCCATCTAAGTTGTTTCAGCTCCCAAGAGAAGAAATTTAGAAGGTCTCTTATTTTGGCAAAGAATTGTACAAATCCGTTTCTGCGTTTGACAATAAATGCCTTAAACTCGTGATCATATTTCCAACCAAGGATTTTCATCCCATCATCGGATTCGACGTTAGGAGGCATATCTTTGAGCTTTTTAGCAGTGAACTGCACCAAGGCTTTCCGATACGGTGCCATTTCCTTCCAGTCGTCAAAGGTAGGGGCTTCTTTCCTTCAGTGTCCTCTACCTTTATTGCTTCTCGTTCGTCCTGCTGACGCTTGACCTTCTTATTCTCTTGAATTATGTGGCTTTTGACCATTTTTCGTAGACCAGGAAGTTGCTTTCTGCTATATCTTTTGCGAGCATATCCTCTCTGGTCTAGAAAGTCCTGCAACTCTCTTTTGATCATTTAGTTAACGCCAAGCGTAGCTGTAGTGGGACTGGGCGGAGGAGAAACATGATCAAAGATGTCTGGAGGGGGAGGCATATACTGTGCATGCATCTCTTGGATATTTTCCCGCTGATTGTCGTTGAATTGTACATATTCAAACTTCTTATCAGTATCAGCAGAGGGATTTGCTCAAGGATCATTAAGCTTACGTGCAAGTTTGTATTTGTAGAGATGTTTCTCCATTTCTTGCTCGTCAGTGTACAGTTCAACTAGCTGTGCATCCGTGAGAGTCATTAAGTAGGATAGGGGAATCCCACGAGAAATGAGCTCTCTGACATATTTTGCAATTTCTGAAGTGTCAGACGGATCAACATTGTCTCCAGCTAGGTTGGGGATTATTCTTATTCTAGGCTCTCCCTCATCAATGTTTTGATCGTTCGGCTCAAAATGTTCTGATCCAGGGCCAATTTTCGTTTGAGGACGGTTGTATTCTGTCAACTCTCTGATAGCCTCTTGTCTGGCAATCTCATACAGCATCCTCTCAAGAATTATTTCTTCTTTAGCAAGTCTTAGAGATTCTTCCTTCTTTCTTTGTTCTTCAGGAGTCAATTTCCTTTTACCTTTGTCTGGTCTACCAGAAGGACCAGCTTCTTGTGAAGGGTCTAGATTATTTGTAGCTTGACCACCACTTGCACTTGTTATTGGTTCAACCTGAACAGTTTCAGGAGCAACACTTGTGGTGGTTTCAGTAGACTCAGGCACTGAGGTTTGGGTTGCAACTCCTTCTTGATAGACTTCCCTTTCTTCAGAATGATAAACTGGTGAAGAGATTGGAGAAATAATAACTTCATCTTCAACTTGAGGCTTACTTAACACAGGCTCAGATCTCAGAGGAGTTGGAGATACTATCTCAACTGGTTCGTCTTTGATCTAATAGATGATCTCCTCATCATATTCATCATCAGTTGTGAATTCCAGATTTATGAAGTTTGTGGCGCTGGAGTCATAAATGAGATTATTCAGACGTTCAGCCAAAGTAATGTCATTGAAGATATCATCTGGTATCATGCTGAGAGGTTGAATCTGTAGTGCTTCACTGGCTTCTACATTTTTGTCAGTGACAACTACACTGCTTCGGCTGCCAGGGTCAGTAGCTAGGGTATTTGCATAAAACTCCTGAAACGCACTTCTCCCAATATCAAGAAACTCACTATCAACATGCAAGTGTTTCAGTTGTTCAGAGATTTTGGATTCAACATTTGCAGGCATAACAATGCTTATTGGCTATTGCACTGGAGGAGCCAGTTGGAGCTGCAAGGAGATCTCAGGGATGACAGGAGGTACATCTGGTTCACCCATGGTTAAAGCAAGGGTTTCTCCTGAGGATGATTGATTTATTTCAAGTGCAGCTCTGGAGAATCTTGGAAGTTTGATATTCTCAGGAGGTGGCACCAGGCTTATTACTGATTGGTATATTTCATCTTCATCCTCATCATTTGGTTCATCATTAAGAAAGGTATCGCCATAAAAGATGTCTACATCAGATTCGGTAGATTTATCATCACCTGACGGAAAATCAGCAAGATGAGTATCATCTACATCTTGCTCAGTGACGATGGTAGAAGATTTAGCTCCAGATTCTTTGCCAACTTGGCTTGGACTTGCCTTTTTATTTGGTTGAATGTCTTCGGCAGAGGGAGGCTGTTCTATTATCTGATCATCACCTTGGTTTCCATTTCCACTACCACCCACATCATCATCATTAGCTCTGGCAGTTTGATTACTTTGTAGAGCTTCAGCCAATAGCCTCTTGAGTCTTTCAATTTCTTCAGCTTGCTCCTTTATTTTCTCATTGGCTTTAAGAAGCTCTTGATCATGTGCTTTGATCCTGTCAGTTGCTTCTTTAAGCTCATTAGTAACCGAAGAGTTGGAGATTTCAAGATTTTTCTCCAAAGTCAACTCTTGATGGACCAAGGAGGTATCTGCACCAGGTGCAACTACTTGAGCAGTAGCAGTTGACATAGGCCGAGACTCAGATTGGATTGCCGGATCTAAGCTTGTGATGTTGATGTCTGTTGTTGCATCAATATCTTGAATGGTTGCTACAACAGTGGTGATGGGAGCAAATAGAACTATTTGTTGCACAGTGTCATCTGGTTCAGGTTATACTGGTGATTGTACAGCAGCAGCAGTTCCAGATCCAGAGACTGGCCCTCTTCTTATTTTAAGCTTCTTTCTTTCTTGAGCATACTTAGATCTTGACTCTCTTTTGTAGTTAAGATTAACATGACCCTCAAGCATAAATGAGGCTAAATCTGGTTCAGGTGAATCAGATTTTGTGGAGCTTGATGAAATGTCATCCTATGTTTGCCTTAACTTTATTTTCTTTTACTTCTTATTACTTAAAGCCTCATGTTGTTCACTAACTTTGGTAGTTTCTCTCAATGTTTTAAAAACCGGTTTTTTAGTTGAACCGGAAAACTTTCCGGGGCCGGTTCGACCGGTCGGACCGGTTAGACCGGCCGGTTGAACCGGTTAGGGGATTTATATATATATTTTTATAAAAATGTTAATAAATTTGTACACCACAACGAAAATAGTTAAAATACAATGATAATCCACTAAAAAATAATACCAAATTGGTATTTCATAAGAATATATAAGTTTTAAACTTTAAAAAATAATAAAAAATAACAATAAATTTTAAAAAAAATACTATATTTTTTAAAACTGTCAGAAAACCGATTGAACCGGACCGGTTGAACCGGAAAAAACCGGAAAACCGCCCGGTTCAAAAACGGTCCGGTTATGTCCAAAAAACCGGGGATTAAAAAACCGGTATGATAACCGGTTGGCGGTTGAACCGGTTGAACCGGACCGGTTGAACCGGTTTTTAAAAACCTGATTCTGATCCATGTTGGAATCTTTCTCTTGTATTTATTTTCTTCTTTTTGGGACCCCTCACATCAGAACTATTAGAGTCAGAACCTGATTCTGATCCATGTTGGAATCTTGGCCCTGATTTAGGTTTGGATCTAGATGCATTTGAGTTATTTTCAGTATCTTCGTCAGATGCATTGTTTTTACTACCAGACTCTTCTTCTTCATCTCCCGATTCGTCTGATTCAGTTGCATCTTTGTTTGAAGCTCTGTCTTCAGGTTCTGCTGGCATAGTGTCACACCCCCAAAATACCACTAACGGAGTTTATACCGTTAAGGGGCGCGACTAGACCAGGATCCACAACCATAGTTACAAATACTAAACGAATCAGGGTTAGTTCAAACATAAGTTATAAATCAAAGTCTTAAATTTACATACGCAGCGGAAAAATAATTATCCTGGCACTAACCACGTGCCTTACATAAATGTTGTTTTAAATTCCCAATTTAGTTTAAACAAAAGTAAACATCTTCTGTGCCATGCCAACCTCCAGCGGATACTCCTTAGCGATCTGCAAAAGTTTAAACCACGCAAGTGTCAACCTAACGGTTGGTGAGTTCACAGTGGGCTTGTCATGCATTGGTCCGGTCTCATAATCATAAATCATGTCAAGGTATACTTACAAGTTATTTATTTGTGAAAAACAATGCTCGTAACTAAATCTCAGTTTATAAATGGTTTGTCCGTGACCTACGTCATCGGGTATGTACTAGTTCCGTAAAGTTAAAGGACTCAACCGATATCGCGGGTAGCTAATCCGTTGTTCCATGCTCTAAGGAAGTTTGTACCAAAGCTGACTTATTTTGTGGGGGCCGAGCCATCCCGTTCGGTGCGGACCTACGTCATCGCGGTTTTTGCCTCCCCCGTGTCCTCTCGGGACCACGGTCAAATAGGCTGATATTGTTCCTCCGTGCACTTCCCGTGCCACGGGGCGGAGTTTGTCAAACTCCAGTAGATCTACCCAACATCCCCTCGCTTTACAATTAATGGCACAATTTTAGTTGAGGACTTTTAAGTTATAAGGCATCCTTAGAAAACATGTGATATCATATGGTTTAGACTTTAACCTACACTAGCCATATTAAAACGTTTTCAGTTTTGTTTCAAAAATAGTTTGTTCAGAGTTCACAAGTGTTTCCCATAAAACACTTCAGTTCATCAAGTGGGTGCCAAGCATCCCGTGTTCTCATGTTCATCAGTAGGTGCCTAGCACTCTAGAGTTTATCAGCATTGTTTTCGTTAAGTTATACCCATATTTCTTGTAAAACGCCGTAATAATAAGTTTGGTCATAGGATACAACCTCTTTAGAAATGTGCATGTCGGTCGCCACTACACTAACCCCACTATTTTGATGAACTTTACCTTCACGGGATTTTGTACGAAATGTAAATCCATTGATGTCATACACTTCGTATTTCACAACGTTCCTATTTGGTCCATGTGAAATCCACCTTACAGTTTCTGATATACTATCTTCGGAGACAGCTAACTCGCTCTCAACCTAAAATTATTTACTAAGTTTAGTTTCGAAAAAAAACACCAATATAATAATACGAGGAACATTATTTCAATTCATAATATGAAAACTGTTCACCTCGTCTCGTAGCCACTGACTAAATGTTTTACTATGCTCCTTCTCTAGCCATCCTTTTCCTTTAGAAATGTGTTTTTCTTCCAGATACTTCATGTGCCGACTGTAAAATAAATATTATATTTTATATACGTATATATATATATATATAAAGTAACAAAATACATGTAAATAAGACTTACTCGATATAAGGTTCAACTTCAGAAGTATTTTGCATCACAAAGAAATGAGCTTTCATGAAGATATCTGAAGATACTTCCGTTGGTTTACCCGCTGATAGTGGATTCCCGTCCCTATTACCTTCAATAATGTCATTATTATGCCTGTCAGGTGGTAAACCAATAGTGGTCAGTTTTTTTTGGAACTCGCTCAAAAACTCAATCGTCTCTTCTGCAACATTCTGTTCGGCAATGCATCCTTCTGGCTTGTTTTTGTTTCGCACGTGTCCCTTTATAACCTTCATACACCTTTCAAAAGGATACATCCACCTAAAGCATACCGGACCACATAACTTTACCTCCCTTGTAAGGTGCACGGTCAAATGAACCATAACATCGAAAAACGAGGGGGGAAAGTATTTCTCTAGAAGGCATAATGTAACAATTAATTCTTCTTGCAATTTATCAAGCTCTTCCACCTTGATTTCCTTGGAACAAATAGATTTGAAAAAGAAGCAAAATCTGATACACAAAAGCAAAATGTATAACGTAAATAAAATCAATCAGAGACATAAAATCATAATGTAAGTTTAAATGATATATAAAAGATAAAATTCAAAACCTTATAATAGCATTTCTTGTGTGTTTCGGCATAATAGACCGTATTGCAACGGGCAAAAACTGTTGCATGAGCATGTGGTAGTCATGTGATTTTAGTCCGATAAGCTTCTTATCCTTTAGACTAACCAAAGTAGAAAAATTAGAACAATACCCTTGTGGAACCCTTAACTTGTATAAAGTATCACAGAATTTGTCTTTTTCCTCGGATGTTAATGTGTAGCAAGCTGCCGGAAGTATTGTTTTGTTGCCATCTTTCTTAGCTTGTAATTCTGGTCTTAAACCAAATGACTCCAAATCCAACCGAGCCTCCAATCCATCTTTTGTCTTTCCAGGGATGTGTAACAGTGTACCAATGATACTCTCAGCAACATTTTTTTCTATATGCATAAAATCTATACAGTGGTTGACAGAATTATACCGCCAATACTTTAGACGCCGATACCATATACTAAATTTCTTCCAGTACGTGTCTTCTTTGTTGGTATCGTTTGATGTACCTACTTCTTTTGCTCTCCTTTTCCTTTTTATAATCTTTCCACCTCTTCCTTTTGATTTTTGTGTTTCAAGATCATTATTTATCTTATCACCCTTACCCCATTTATTAACAACATATTGTACCTCGTTATATATTTCTTCCCCATTCATAGGTTCCTTTGCAATTTCTAGCTCCTCTTGTCCATTGAATGCCATAGTTTGGCGTCTGAACGGATGTTCATAGGGTAGATAACGTCTATGTCCAGCATAACTTTGTTTCTTTGAATTAGGTAGTCTAATACAGTGTGTTTTTTTCCTACACACTACACAACCTTTGAATCCACTATATGGGCAGCCACAAAGTGTACCAAGGGCAGGATAATCGTTTATCGTCCATAACACAACAGCACGTAGTGTAAACGTTTCTTTTAAATATGCATCGTATGTTTCGACTCCTATTTCAAATAAGATTTGTAGATCTTCAACCAACGGTTCTAAAAAAACATCAATATCGTTACCCGGTGTTCCCGATATCAATAATACAAGCATGATGAACTTCCTTTTCATACACAACCAAGGTGGAAGGTTGTAAATAACAGATAAAATTGGCCATACGCTGTGGTTTCGATTTCCTCGATTAACGTCTACCCCATCAGCGGAAATGCCTAGACGCAAACTTCTTGGATCATTAGCAATCTCTGGATATCTGTCATCTATAACAGACCACGCGGTTGAGTCTGCCGGGTGACGTAAAACACCGTCCTTTATTCTACTTTCTGCGTGCCATCTCAAATTACATGCAGTTGTCGGTGACTGGAAAAGACGTTTCAACCGTGGGATTATGGGAAAGTACCACAACACCTTTGCAGGAACATTCTCGTATATAACCTTTTTTATGTCGTCCACCTTCCATCTGGATTTTCCACAAGTGGGACATTTTTCCAAATCTTTGTACTCGTTCCTGTATAGTATGCAGTCGTTGATACATGTGTGTATCTTCGTATACCCTGAACCCATTGCTTTGAACGTTTTCTTAGCCTCATACGTACTGTTCACCATCTCATTGTCTTCGGGCAGCATCTTCTTTACCAAAACTAATATTTCTGTAAAACATTTATCCGAAATTCCGTACCTACTCTTCAAGTTGAAGAATTGTACCAGCGCGGACAACTTTGTGAAGTCGGGACACCCTTTGTAAAGTGGCTTCTCAGCATCTTCAATCAGTTTTATGTACTTCTCATGTTCATGATCACTCATGAAATTATCTTCCGTAGCTTGAACCATTTCAATTGTTTCGGCGGCATCAGTTGGAATGCCCGACGTAAAATCACTCGTGTAGTTGTCTTCATACGGCTCGTCAGCCTTCTCTCCGTGCTTAATCCATAAGGTATAGAGTCGATCTATTCCATGTTTGAATAAGTGAAGAGATACCTCGTCCACATCAAGAGACATGTGGTTTAAACATAGCTTACATGGACATGGAATTTTAATTTTGTCAATACGTTTACGTTTGTCCATATTCTGTGATGTTTTTATGTTTCGAACTGCATAATCTATAAAAGCTCCAACTCCATCGATATAAGGTTTTGTGTTTCTATCTTTCAACATCCAAGATTTGTCCATCTCCAACATCAGTACCAAATCGTAACCACAATATCAAATTCAATAAATCGAAGAAAATTAAAATTAAAAAATCAAGTAAATTATAAAATGATGGGGAAGGAAAATCAAACATACCTTGTATTTCGATCGAATGGCTTCAGAAATTTTTTTTGAACGAATTTGCTGTGAGTGAATGTGTGTTCATCGTTTTTTGGCTCGAATGGGTTGTGCTCGAATTAATTGTGAATAGGTTAACGGTTATTAATTAGGGTTTATTTTAATGAATATATGATTCCATCAATTAAGGTGTTTTTTTTTATTAAATATGAGAATCCCTCATTTAAAGTGATATATTTTATAATCAAATTATTTTTTTGGATAACATAAATTATATATATATGTATATATATATATGTATATATATATATATATATATATATATATATAAGTTAATAATACTAGCTACTTAAATGAATAATATTCCAATATCCACCGTTAAAAAAAAGTAATTATATAATTAGGCTCTATTGGCTTTAATCAAGATGACTTGAGGTTAAAGTGTGTATAATCAATATCAATTGCTCCCAATTGGGCATAATGAAGCCCAAATAGGTTTAATGAGGCCCATTTGGGAATAATGAGGCCCAATGTGTATAATGAGGCACAATTGGGCATAATCATCATAATTATTGTGCATAACGATCCTCAATTGGGTACAATTATCCTCAGCTGGGTGTAATGAACCACAATTGGGCATATTCAACATATTAAGGCATTATGATCCTCAACTGGATGTAATTATCCTAAGTTGGGTATAATGAACCACAAGTGGCAATGATCATCATAATTTGGGCATAATGAAGCCCAAATAGGTATAATGAGGCCCATTTGGGTATAATGAGGCCCAATGTGTATAATGAGGCACAATTGGGCATAATCATCATAATTTGGGCATAACGATCCTCAATTGGGTACAATTATCCTCAGCTGGGTGTAATGAACCACAATTGGGCATATTCAACATATTAAGGCATTATGATCCTCAACTGGATGTAATTATCCTAAGTTGGGTATAATGAACCACAAGTGGCAATGATCATCATAATTTGGGCATAATGAAGCCCAAATAGGTATAATGAGGCCCATTTGGGTATAATGAGGCCCAATGTGTATAATGAGGCACAATTGGGCATAATCATCATAATTTGGGCATAACGATCCTCAATTGGGTACAATTATCCTCAGCTGGGTGTAATGAACCACAATTGGGCATATTCAACATATTAAGGCATTATGATCCTCAACTGGATGTAATTATCCTAAGTTGGGTATAATGAACCACAAGTGGCAATGATCATCATAATTTGGGCATAATGAAGCCCAAATAGGTATAATGAGGCCCATTTGGGTATAATGAGGCCCAATGTGTATAATGAGGCACAATTGGGCATAATCATCATAATTTGGGCATAACGATCCTCAATTGGGTACAATTATCCTCAGCTGGGTGTAATGAACCACAATTGGGCATATTCAACATATTAAGGCATTATGATCCTCAACTGGATGTAATTATCCTAAGTTGGGTATAATGAACCACAAGTGGCAATGATCATCATAATTTGGGCATAATGAAGCCCAAATAGGTATAATGAGGCCCATTTGGGTATAATGAGGCCCAATGTGTATAATGAGGCACAATTGGGCATAATCATCATAATTTGGGCATAACGAAGCCCAAATAGTTATAATGAGGCCCATTTGGGTATAATGAGGCCCATTTGGGTATAATGAGGCCCAATGTGTATAATGAGGACCAATCGGGTATAATAAGGCCCAATTAGGTATTATGAGACACCCAATTGGGTATATATTTTTTTTTCTAAATATTATACTTTAATTGGGTATAATAATATATTTTTGAATATATAAATTAATTGATCATACGTTTATAATATATAGTATTTTGTTTTTTTTTAAGTATATTATTTTATTAAGAGATAATTATGAGTAAGTTTATAATTTTATATTACAAAATATATTAGTTTAATTGGGTATAATAATAGTTTATTAAACATACTAAATTGACATACTTTTACAAAATATAGTATTATTTTCCCAATGCTTGTTGTTTTTTTTAAACATATAAGTTTTTTATCTTCAATAATTTTCGGTCCATCTGTTTCCATATTTACGAACACAGTTTCCATACATGTTTCAAATCATCATAAACTTGAATTTCGGAATCGAAAATTTCATAATCCAAATCTTCCCTCCGAAAATTCCAGTAGGGTTTCATCAAATTTCTAAACTATTCCCTCCGAAACCTTTTATGAGTTTGGAATTTCGTTTTACCGCCGTGATGTTTTCAATCTCCGATTTACACGTTACCATGATAAACCAACTTTGTTCACCAAAACTATATTCACGAATTGGGGAATCACTGCAGTCGTCGGAAAAAAATTATTCAGTCCTCATCTTCTACAGAGGTACGTGATATTTTTTATATTTATTTGTTGAACATGGATGTAATTTGGTTATGATTTTACAATCGTCATTAGTATCTGTTGTGTAATTTTAGATCATGGAACCCGAAAACACAATGGAAAATAACGAATTACGCACCACGCTAAACGATGATGCATACAGTGATGATGACGCATACGGTTATGATTCGGGAGAAGACCTTGAGGACCACAAAGAAGGCAAAATTTCTGATTCGAGTGACAGTGATAGTGAAGGAAGTTCAGACGGAGAAACAATTACGGCGACTGGATTGGAATGTCTAAATCCCAAAAAAATTAAAGCCAAGAGGGGCTTGACTAGACTGTCCAAGATGAAAAACGCGTACACAAACTCGGGTGGAAAAAAACGCCGAGTCAAGTTTGATGCCTATGGAAGGTTTAGCGGAAGGTATAATTCAGAGTTTATAAGTTTTCTAGGAGATCTAGTCCGTGAGAATGTAGGTTTAAGTGTTTTCAATTGGAAGCACGTATCAAAGGAACTGAGAGACAAGCTATGGGCTTTGATAACGGTATAACTATAGATTTTTTTTTGCACTTGCAGCTAATTTTATTAATATTATACATTGCAATTTCATGCAATTCAAACTATAATATATATGTTGGTAATTATTATTTCAGTGTTATTACGAGGTTGATGAAGGTAGGAGAAAATATGTTATGAATCGCCTCGGGATGCTACTGCGCAGCTTTAGAAATAAGCTGTACGAAAAAGACATACTACCTAACCTTGGTAAACCGAACAAGTTGGCAAAAATCCCAAGACGGTACAGGACTATAATCCGTAACCAAGAACACTGGGACGATTTTGTTGCCTACACACAATCTGATCAATACAAGGTTTACATCTTCCTTTTACCTCCATAATTGTAATTTATGCCATTTTAATATTTATTTGATTTAAGAAATTAATGTCGATCTTGTTTTATTGTAAGGCTGTTTCGGGGAAGTCGAAAACTGCTCGTTCGATGTCCATCTATAACCACCGCTTAGGGCGGGGTGGATATGCTAGGCTTGAACAGAAACTGGTTGGTGTTCAGCCTTCACACTACCTACATGTTTAGAACTAAAACATCAAATGCTGTGCTTTCTTACTAATATGATTTTTTTCTGTCAATTATGACAAGGTTGAAAGTAAAGTAATCGATGCAGCCACAATGCCTTCCCGATCACTGCTGTGGTACAAAGCGCGTGAGAATAAAGCGGGCGAAATAGAAGATGAAGCTGCTAAAGCAATAGCGGAAGAAATGGTGAGTTGACTGCAGCTTTAAATTTTCTAACTATTACTGTGATTAATATATAAGAAATTCTATTAATGTCTATGACGTTTTTTTTTTTGTATAGATGGAAACAGAAAAAAAGATCACTGATGGACAGCTCAAACTTGATCCAGGCAATGATGCCGTGACAGTTGTCTTAGGGAAGGAAAAATGTGGGTCTTTGAGAGGTGTTGGCACGGGAGTCAACCCTAGTAAATTTTTTAATGTTCCAAGACAGCGAGGGTCCATGAAACAGCAGCTGGATGTGCTTCAGGCTCAACTAGAGAAGGAGAAACAAGAAAATGTGGAAAAGGATGAACAAATAAACGCGTTGAATGAAAGGATGGCCGAAAATGAAAAAAAGTTAGCTTTTTTATTAGCCAACCTTCCACCTCAGGGGCTGCAGGCAAGTGAATCTGACTATAAATGCATTTTAATTGGATATATGGATATCATTTATAAAACTTTACATCTACTTTACTTCTGATCAGGCAAATTGGGCAAATCCTGGCAATACTTCTCCAGCTCAGTTAAGTCCTTCGATTACAAAAGTGCCGGTAACTCCATCGGGAGCTGATTCACAACCTGATATGATCAGTCAGAAAGAATCAGCAGATACAGAAGTAACTCAAGTAAGTTAATTATTAAAATTTAACTTCTTTTACATTAGATCAGTGATGTATAATCTGCTATGTGTTGCTTATGTAATATTACATATATGTAGGATGCCGCAAAGAAAACCAAAAAAAAGGCCCCATCTAATGCGACTGCTATTAAAATCACACGGAAGGATTCAACGAGGGCTGGATCCATAGTAAATAATTGTTTTAGATTTTATTTGTTTTATTTTGAAATCAGAAATTACTAATTTTTTGTGTTTGAATTGTGTAATTATATTTAGGAAGCAGCAAAAACAAGGCAAAATAAGGCTGAAGCAAAAAAAAAAGATGCTTTAACTCCTGTGGCGACACCTTCAGCTGGAATCATTAAGGTATGTAATTTGACGAATATGTGTGTTTTAGTTTTTCCTTTATTTATTTTAATATGACATAATCATTGCAGCAGATCAAATGTAAACTAGCCTACCCAACCAAGAGACAAATTATTGGTTTAGGTACCGTTTACCTGTCCGAAGAACGACAATACATTCATGGAGTTCCACTCCAAGATGACTGTTACAAGGTGTCGGTTGATGAAGTTAAAGTACCGGCATCGTTTATACCATTTGAGGTAGATGATGTCAAAACAATGGAAAAAGCACTAAACAATTTTGTTCCTTGGCCAAAGAACCTTTGCATTGATCAATCAAATGTTAGTTTCCTTTAATTAATTACCTTTCATAGTACATTATATTATTGTTAAAACTTAATTAGTGATCATTTATTATTTGTTTCAATTTTTCTGTATGAATGCTGTTGATTCAGGAGCCAATTCTTACTACACCATTAGAAGAGAATGAAGATGAATTCGTCCAGGCGGGGCAAAAGATGAAAAGGAAATTTATAACGAGAGACGACATCGTGAGGATGAAGAAATCTAAGAAGAATAAGGCCTAGGATGATTAAGATTAGGATGCATTTTATGTTTTTGTAACACGAGAATTCATATTTGTGGAACAATTTCAATTTTTTTCAATAGTGTATGCTAATGTTATTATTTTACATTTTTGGTGTCGTTTTATATGATTGCGTTTTATGTGACTAAAAACTACACAATTGTCACTTTATATTAACAATTGTGTATCTAAAACAAAGATTCAGTCACACTGAATAATAAAACTGTGACTATAACTATTTTACCGTCATTTTTGCATGTATCAAATGTGACTACATAGCAAATGTGAAAACTAATATTCAAAACTAATGTGGCTAAAGCTATAACATAAGTGACACTTACAACTAATTAATGTGACTATAACATGTTTCCAATCTCGTTTTCATTTGTTCAATGGCACTGTAAGGTATGAAATGGTCACTCTATATTAACAACTATGTTATTATTAACAACATATAGTCACAATTTACGTAATTAATTGAGTCTAAAATACATAAACAGTCACATAGAAACTAAAAGTGTGACTAAAAGTTTCTTAGGGTGATGTATTCAAGTAACATATGTGACTAAGTGGGCATTTAATAACAAAAGCTTAAAAATAATGTGACTAAAGGTTAGCAAAAAATGACACTTACGCATACTTAATGTCATTATAGAAATATTCTAGTCATATTTATATTTCTATTATGTGACCAAAAGGTATATAATGGTTACTTTATATAAACAACTAGGTCTTTAATTGTGACCATATACCAATCAATAGTCACTTTAAGAAATTTTAGTGTGACTAAAAACTCAGAAATTGTCACACTTCAAACAATATCTACATAAACTATCATGATATGGTCACACATAACAAAATTGTGTGTCTCTAAAACCTACACAATAGTCACACCTAAATATTTGTTATGTGACCAAATGTTAACAAAACGTTACAGTGAACGTGAAAAAATGTGACCACTTGGCAACATTATGTCACTAAAGAGATGTAAGGGTTACTTTATATTAACAACTATGTGTTTAATTGTGACCATTTTCCAACCAATAGTCACTTTAAGACATTTTTGTGTCACTATAAGCTATGAAATAGTCACACTTTCTACTTTTTCTACATTAACTATCGTGATATGGTCACACATAACCAAATTGTGTGTCTGTAAAACCTAAACAATAGTCACACTAAATTATAAGTTATGTGACCAATTGTTAGTAAAACGTCACAGTAAACACGAACAACATGTCACCATTTGGGAACACTTTGTCACTACAAAATAAATAAGTGTTACCAAAAATGGGTTTACGGTGACATTATTCGATAAATTCATTGATCCTCAAAGAAAAATCACTACTCTATTGTCACACTTTTTTATCTACGGTCACATTTTTTGGTACCATACGGTCACTGAAATTCAATGTCACTGTATGTGACCTAAAATGGCGCGACTTTTGGTCACGGATGGGACGAAAAAAAAAGTGTGACTAATCACATATGGTCACACTTTTTTGGTGTCACCAAAGATCAGTTTTGTACTAGTGATACCAGCAAAGGATGGCCAAGTATTACAACAAGAATCTCAGGATCAGAAGGTTTCAAGTAGAAGACTTGGTATTTAGAAAGGCTTTTCAAAATACTACCAATCCAGCTAATGGGAAGCTTGCACCTAAGTGGGAGGGTCCTTACTTAGTTGATTCAGAAGCTGGAAAGGGGGCATATAGATTGGCTACTATGGAAGGTGAGCTGCTCCCAAGTGCCTGGAGCGCAATTCATCTAAAGTCATATTTTATGTAAGTTCCATCAGGATCCTCCGAGGTCCCCAAAGGATCCTTTTCTAAGCTTCAAAAACTTCATGTATGTCTTTGATTCTTATTTCAATTTCATATTATTATCTTTATGAAGTGGTTACTGACTTAGGCATCGGAGGGGTGTTAGCCAAGCTAATACCCACCCCTCACCAAGCCTTGAGTGTTTTGCAGAAGTTCCAAGTATCCTGTCAGAAGCTAGAGGCCGATCACCTCTTCTAAGTTTAAATCTTTCAGCATGCAGTCAAAGGTTTAGGAGGTTTTCACATTTTCGTTCACTAATGGGAATCACCTGGAGCGCATGACCCTCGCCAGGAGCGCACGATGGTGGCCTATGGTTCAAGGTGGTGCGACCAGTCCATCTACGGGTGGCTGATAATTTCATCATTGTTGGCCATAGAGTGCATCTCAAAAATGGCTGGCAGACGTGCCATCCCAAAAAGATCCTAAGGTTTTTGGCATT
>JBCNJP010005817.1:0-30421 GCA_039602395.1 Deinandra increscens subsp. villosa
AGATCGCCAAGAGCAAAGGCCAGATCGCCAACATTCTTGGTGAGGTCGCAAAGAATGTTGGTGAGGTCGCCAAGAATGTTCAGAAATCACTAAGTACACTCCATAAATGTCAATTATCATTATTGAATCGCTAAGGGTTGTTATTACGAAGACACATTCAATTATTAACATTTGCCAAGTAGATTATCATGAAATGACCCAGAACTTGGATTCAGACTTTCACACTGCAATTGAAATGTACAAGGGCAATTTCTTCAATATCAATGATCAACACAAGTTAAGACATTACATATGAAGCACAAAACATCAAACACTTGAGTGATTATCATAACCATTAAGAGAATTGTCCAAATACAAAATACAAGTTAAAGTGAAAGATTTACAATTTGAGCACAATAACTAAGGATGCTATGTTTGAGTTGCCACCAATCCTATAAAGATCTTACAAATTCCCCCTTTGGTGGTAATACAAACATAGAAAAGAGAAACTGACGACTATCTGAGTTGTCCAAGCAGCTTTAGCAAGAACCTCCAGTATTTGCGTGCAAGATTCCTGTATCGATCATCTAAGCACATGATCTGTGCCTCGTACAGTATCCAAAGGTCTTCTCGAGCGAACTTTTTCAAGTCAGAATAGTGCCACATCTCCAACATCCTTTCACGACCACGGGAGAGATAGCAAATCCCGCGACCACCCATGACCCAGTCTTTCAAGGTACTCAGGCTTTCCGTTGTCATCTTCCCGGCAGCAATGCACTCCCAGCACCACCATCTTAGAAACAAACCAAAGTAGTTTGCATCCACTATCTCGTATGGCCTAAGCCTTCGAGGGATGGTGTCCAGGCGACTGTAGAATAACCATTTAAGGTAACTTCTATGCAGCAGTCTCAGTTCAATTGCAGCGAAGAGCCTTATTGTATCGCCGTCTTCCCTTTCAATGACCAACTCATGAGTGTCTCCACTGTAATACCAACATTTTATTGGGTTGCTTTTCTGATCTCCCTTTATTTTCTTTGTAATCAAATCCTTGCTGATACTTTTGTACATGACCTTATGTGGGACCACAGCTCTCTGCCTTCTGAACGTTTTGTACTTCTTTTTCTCTGTCTTGAGGGGGCGAGTAGAGCTAACATTGTAGATAGATCTTATTTGTTCTTCAGCATCTCTACCCACTGGATCATTTGAGTGGTTGATCAGCTGTCGCCACCTAAGTTGTTTCAACTCCCAAGAGAACAGATTTAGAAGATCTCTTATTTTGGCAAAGAATTGTACAAATCCGTTTCTGCGTTTGACAATAAATGCCTTAAACTCATGATCATATTTCCAACCAAGGATTTTCATCCCGTCATCGGATTCGACGTTAGGAGGCATATCTTTGAGCTTTTTAGCAGTGAACTGCACCAAGGCTTTCCGATAAGGTGCCATTTCCTTCCAGTCGTCAACCAAGGTAGGGGCTTCCTTCCTTCGGTATTCCTCTACCCTTATTGCTTCTCGTTCGTCTTGCTGACGCTTGACCTTCTTATTTTCTTCAAGAATGTGGTTTTTGACCATCTTTCGTAGACCAGGTAGCTGCTTTCTGCTATAGCTTTTGCGAGCATATCTCCACTCGTCTAGAAAGTTTTGCAACTCTCTTTTGGTCATTTGGTTAACACCAAGCGTAGCTGTAGTGGGACTGGGTGGAGGTGAAACATGATCAAAGATGTCAGGAGGTGGAGGCATATACTGAGCATGCATCTCTCGGATCTTTTCCCGCAAATTGTCGTTGAATTGTACATATTCAAACTTTTTATCGGTATCACGCAAAGGGATTTGCTCGAGGATCAGTAAGCTTATCTGCAAGTTTGTAGTTGTATAGATGTTTCTCCATATCTTGCTCGTCGGTATACAATTCAACTAGTTGTGCATCCGTGAGGGTCATCAAGTAGGATAATGGAATCCCACGAGATATGAGCTCTCTGACATATTTTGCAATTTCTGATGTGTCAGATGGATCAACATTGTCTCCAGCTAAGTTGGGGATAATTCTTATTCTAGGTTCTCCCTGATCTGTGTTTTGATCATTTGGCTCAAAGTTTTCTGATCCAGGGCTAATTTTTGATTGAGGACGGCTGGATTCAATCAAGTTTCTGATAGCCTCTTGTCTGGCAATCTCATCCAGCTTCCTCTCAAGAATTATTTCTTCCTTAGCAGCTCTGATAGATTCTTCCTTCTTCTTTTGTTTTTCCATTTCCTGTTCGTAAATCTCTTCAGGAGTCAGTTTCCTTTTACCTTTGTCAGGTCTACCTGAAGGACCAGCTTCTTGTGTTGAGGCCGGATTATTTGTGGCTTGACCACCACCAGCACTTGTTATTGGATGCATTTGAACGGTTTCATTTGCAGCACCAGTGGCGGTTTCAGTAGATGCTGGCACAGAAGGTTGGGATGAGACTCCTTCCTGATTTACTTGACCTTCTTCTGAATGATGAACTGGTGAAGGGATTGATGTCATGTCAACATCATCTATAGTTTGAGGAACACTTTCCACAGGTTCAGATCTTGGATGAGTTGGAGATACAATCTCAATTGGTTCGTCTTTGATCTCATAAGTGATTTCCTCGTCATATTCATCGTCAGTTGTAAACTCCAGGTTTATGAAGTTTGTAGCACTGGAGTCATAAACAAGATTGTTCAGACGCTCAGCCAAACTTATATCATTGAAGATATCATCTGGAATCATGCTGAGAGGCTGAATCTCCAATGCTTCTCTAGCTTCAACTGCTTCTTCAGTAACAACTACAACGCTTCGGCTGCTAGGATCAGTAGCAAGAGTGTTTGCATAGAATTCCCGAAACGCGTTTCTTCCAAGATCTAAGAACTCACTTTCAACATGCAGGTGTTTTAGTTGTTCAGAAATCTCAGATATAGCAGTTGCAGGCATAACCATGCTTATTGGCTGTTGTACTGGAGGAGCCAATTGGAGTTGCAATGACATTTCAGGAATGACAGGAGGAGCATCTGGTTCACCCATGGTCAAAGCAAGGATCTCTCCTGAAGATGATTGATTTATTTCAAGTGCAGCTCTGGAGAATCTCGGAAGTTTGATATTCTCAGGAGGTGGCACCAGGCTTATTACCGATTGGTATATTTCATCTTCCTCTTCATCATTTGGTTCATCATTTAGAAACGTGTCGCCATAGGAAATATCAACTTCAGATTCAGAAGATTCATTGTCATCTGATGGGAAATCAGCAAGATGAGTGTCGTCTACATCTTGTTCTGTGACAATGGGAAGAGTTTTTCCTTCAGAGGCTATGCCAGCTTGGTTTGGACTTGGCTCTTTATTTTGTTGAATGTTTTCAGCAGAGGGAGCTTGTTCTAGCATCCGATCATCACCTTGATTACCACTTCCACTACCACCCACATCATCATCATTATTGGCTCTGGCAGTTTGATTATTTTGGAGAGCTTCAGCCAATAACCTCTTCAGTCTTTCAATTTCTTCTGCCTGCTCTTTTATTTTCTCATTTGCTTTTAGAAGCTCTTGATCCTGTTCTTTGATCTTGTCATTTGCTTCTTTAAGCTTATTAGCAGCAGAGGTGTCAGAGACATCAAGATTTTGTTCCAAGAAAACCTCTTGATTAACCAAAGAAGTATCTGCCCTGGACACAATTTCTTGAGCAGGAGCAGTTGTAATAAGCTGAGTCTCAACTTGAGTTACCGGATCCAAGCTTGTGATGTTAATTTCAGCAGTGGTGTCAATATCTTGAATTGTAGCTTCAGTAGCGGTGATGGGAGCAGATTGATTTCTTTGTTGCTCAAGGACTTCTGGTTCAGCTTGTGCTGGTGTTTGCATACCATCAACAGTTCTAGTTCCAGAAACAGGCCCTCTTCTTATTTCAAGCTTCTTCCATTCTTGAGCGTACTTTGATCTTGACTCTCTGTTATAGCCAGGCCTAACATCTCCCTCAAGTATAAAAGAGTCTGATCCTGGCATAGGTGAATCAGCTTTTGAGGAATTTGATGAGATGTCATCCTGAGCTTGCCTTGACTTTATTTTCTTTAGCTTCTTATGACTTGAAGCTTCAGGTTGTTCACTAACTTGGGTTTGTTCTCTTGTTTTTATTTTCTTTCTTTGGGGACCCCTAGCATCTGAACTAGAAGAGTCAGAACCTGATTCAGATCCAGGTTGGAATCTTGACCCAGATTCGGGTTTGGATATTGAAGCATTTGAGTTATTTTCATTATTATTTCCAGACGCATCATCTTCACTACCAGACTCTTCATTTTCATCTCCTGATTTGTCTGATTCAGATGCATTTTTGGATGAAGCTCTGTCTTCATGTTCAGAGGGCATAGGGTCATCATGAATTGGAGAATTTATTGGATGATCATGTTGGAGATTTGCTGTATTATTATCAGATTCAGCAGCATTGGCATCTGCCATTTCAGCATCAGCTTCATCATTTCTTTGATCTTCTTCCATATCATCATCAACGTCAATTCCCTCAATCATGTTTGGGAAAAATGGAACATCGGGTCCATCATAACGACCAATCTGATAACGCGTGTAAGAACCAGGCACCATCCTCCTAGGAACCAAGTAGGGTTCTGTCTTCTGCAAGTTCGGGTAATAATGATCAAGAATGGCCTGTATGAATCTGGGATACATCAGAAATTTCTCAGATTTTCTAGTGGGATGAAGGTTGTAGTCCATCCATTCGATTATTTTCCTGGAGAGGTTGAAACCGGCACCGGAGGCTAAACCATGTAGAGCCCAAGCAGTTTCTTCCACGAAGTCATCAGTCCCTGACTTTCTTGGAGCGAAAGTTGAAATGAAGAAAGTGATGATACACTTCCAGTTATCCGGGAATAATGTCTTCTTTATTTTCTCGTTCGTAGTCACCGAAAGATCTCCTTGATATCCCATCATGAGGATCGTGTTTTGCCACTCTTCTTTTGGAAAAGAAACAGGACAAAGTGCATCATTTAGCTGTAGCACTTCTTGGACCTTTTCTTCATTGATTTCAACATACGACCCTTGAATCCTTGATCTGATAGACTTGGAACCATTGTCAGCAACGAATGTGTTGGCGTTGATCCAGAAGTCATTTATTATACCCGAGCTTATGACAGGGTCCAACTGGATGCTAGTGATCCAGTTTGAGTTTTCTAGGATTCTGAAAGCTTGTTCATATCGACCGGCATCAGTCCAGCTTCTGTTGATTTCACAGCATTGATTGTGAGATTTTGAGAAATCCAGAGGGGCATTGGCTGCTCTTTCCTGTCTGGGAGCCATCTGCACATAAGAAATCACATGATTACATCAAATTTGACAGGTCAAATGAATGTCGTGTCACACTAAATTCGTGATAGTGACAGAGCTTTTCAAAATTAACCTACAAAGGTATAAATGAAATTTACTCAAGGCATAGGCTCAAATTTCTTAAAAACATTAATCAATTTAGTTCAACAGAGTTTATTAGTGACTTTGACCCAAATTCCAGCAATTTCCCTTGAAATAGTAACTTTTATTGAAAAAGTTGACTTTGGCTAATGACAAGGTTGATTTTGACTCAAGAAAGCTGTTTGATGTTTATTTGATGAAAAACACAAGTAAAGGCAAATTATGATAGAATTTGAGAAATTTGTGTAAAAATTTCACTCAAATGAGTGGACTCTTGTTAAAAGGTCAACATTTTGACTCAAATGACTCAAAAAGCTTCAAGAAGGAATCAAGAAGTGATTCCCCCTAAACTTGAGTTTTTCACAATTGAAGATACTTATTTGGGATCAAACTGAATTCTTGAATCACATTTTCTTAATTCAGCATGATTTGAGCACATTGAGACACTTACCAACACAAATATTCTATTTAACTACTTGTGTATGTGTAAAATGAAAAGTTCCACTTAAGCACATACAAGATGTCAAATGATGAATCAGAATACATGTATGAGGTTTTGTCATGCTTAAATCACATAACCAAAGTCAGATAAAGTCAAGTAAAGGAACAAGAAGCATTCAATATCAGACATTTAGTATTATCATCAAGGTCAGAGACAAATAGGAACAATCAGCCCTAAAAACTAACCTTGCAAGCATTTATTTTCTTATAAGTGTGACATGAGCTTCATTAGTTCCTAACCTAACCATTTATTTAGAATAAAAGATAATGACTCATAGAATAATGACTAAAATGCATGTTATTTCATTAACTCAGGTATGATTGTAAACCTTACACAGAATTGCAGAAATTTAACATGCTAAGTCCTATTTCATGAGACTTATTGAATTATTGCATAAAAATCAAGTAGGATAATCCACCTGAATAGACAGAAATCAAATATCCAATAATTTATTAGAGATCAGAAGACATACCTCAAAGAAGATCTAATGTTTGCTAAGATCTAATTGAGAAATATCTAGAAATCAACAGATTCAAAGCTTGATCCTGTTTGTGATCAATCATACACAGATTAGAGATTTGACTAAGGTTATCTCAAGCTGATTGAAAGAGTTTAATGAATTGCCCCTGTGTAGCTCAATAGTTGTATAAAAATTGCCAAGAATTCATGAAACATACCTCTCTGATGATCTAATTTGAGCTAAGATCAATGTAAGAGACAAGGTAATCTTGTGGTGTTTCTGGACAGAATCTGTTATTAAATCAGGCAAAATTTGTTAAACAATTGATTGAAAGCCACACACAGCCTAAATAGGGTCAGATTCATTAAACAAGAGTGAATTACACCAGATTTGACTTAAAAAGTCAACTATGCAAGCATTTGTCAAAAACCAAGTCAAGACTAGTCAAACATTGCAGATTTAACCTATATTGAGTTCAAACCTATGTTAGACAACTTAAAGTCCAGAACTTAACTTATTTTATCAATTTAAGTTGCATATCCAGTGAAATTCAATTGAAAAGAAGAAATCTAACAAAATGGTCAAAAGTAGCCTTTATGTTGTTAATTTGGTCAATTTTATTCTTAAAGCAACATAAAAGCAACAATAGTTACCATTTCATGTCAAGGATTCCATTCCTCAAGTTATTTGAGTCAAATGACTCTTATTGGATTGAGTTTAAACCATTTAAAGTCCAATTTTGGTCATACGGATAAAATTTGAGAAAAAATTCACCATTAGAACCAAAAGGATGAGATTTACATCAAGTTTATCTCATTTAGGACTTAAACTATTTACTAAACTCATTATTTTTGTTTCTTTTCAAAAATTTAAAATTTTGACATGGATTGTTCTAAAAATTCAACTTATTTCCTTAACGGGTCAAACTAAGACAAAGTCTAGTTTAGCTTCCAATTTTGAAGCTTTTGAAACCCGGATTGCATTTAGAAACATCCTAATGCAACACAATGGTGTTTTTGGAACATCCATAATCAAAACATCTCATTCACAGTTTAGGAATTTAAACCAATTGAGAGAGTTAACAGTGAATTATTCGTAAACCAACAACTACAATGATCATTACACAAACTACACTAGCATATAACAAGCAATAGGTTGTCAATCAATCATCAATGTTTGTATCACAGTGTAATCATTCTCAAGCCTAGTTTGATTCCAAACACCACAAAACATCCCAATCATAAACTCTCACATTGTATTGAAGATTTTCGGCCCTGTTCATGATAAATATATCGAATAGAGATTCAAGTGCTTATGAGTGAAATCAATCCGCTTAGACTTAGATTCAATCACAATGTATCAACAGACATCTACAAGTTTCGTATGATATCAAGAACCCTTTTATTGATCACGGTAACCTACCCCTGTTTGTCACAGTTTACAATGATGATGATGAGTTCGACGAGTTCAATTACCTCAAATCGGTGAAGTGGGATGAAAAGGAGCAATATGAATGAACCTAATCTGTAGAATCCAACAACCGAAACTAGAGCAATGAGAACCCTAAATTGATTACATGAACCGTCGGACTCAATTGTTACACCCAAATCAGTAAACCTCAAATTTAACCTCGAAATGTTACGAAGCATCAAACCTGTGAGTGCAGAGAGAGGTGTTCGGACCAACCCTCATTGCACGAGTAGTCAGATTACGGTGATCAGATAGGAAGAGAATGGAGGTCGGAGGTGGAAGGGAGATGATTGCCGGAGGTTCGCCGAGAGAGAGAGGGAGGGAGCGGGTATGTGTGTTTGATGTTTGAATGAGGAATAAAATAATGAACCTTCTCTTGTTTATTTAAGCTAGGCGAGGTCGAAAAGAAAGGGGACTTAGGGTTTTATTCCCAGTTAACCGAGATCGCCAAGGGATTGTATCGGATGAAGGCGAAGATCGCCAAGATATGAGATGCAAGGTCTTATGCGAGATCGCCAAGAAGAGGAATAAGTGAAGTCGCCAAGGCCAAACTTGGTCTTCATGAAATTTGCCAACTTTTACCCGAGATCGCCAAGGGTTTATATCTTTTGTCGAGATCGCCAAGGATCGCAAAGGGATGAAGTCGCCATGCTTAACTCTCAGTTTATTATGTAAAAACTACTCAAGTATATTCCGAGATCGCCAAAGGCTTATTTGCTTATGTCGAGATCGCCAAGTGCAAGTAAGGCGAGATCGCCAAGAGCAAAGTCTTGGACTCATGCGAGATCGCCAAGGACAAATTCTCGGGATACATTGCCTTTCAAGCGAGATCGCCAACAGCATAAGAGAAAACTTAAAAAGTTTTAACAGCAGGTTCAATTTTTGAAAAAACTTTCTGGTTTATGATCCATTTTCAACCAAAATGAGAACACCCGAAGCAAGCACACTAAAGAATTCTCAATTGAGAACTCAGTGATTTGCAAAAACTTAAATGAACTCATTAAGGGCAATTTGGGAATTAATTGAATTTTCTAAGTGCATAACATGTTAAAAACACCATTTTGACTCAGAAAATTTAAAAATTCACACACTTGACCAAAAACCTTATTGAAACTGATTAACTTGAGTCAGGCCAGCCCAAACTTACCAAAACGGTTAAGTTTTACTTAAAATTGCAAATGGACCTCAAATTTGACTAATTTCTCCCAAACTTGATGTTTTTAAGCACAAAGCACCCAAATTCACGTTTTATGACAAATTTGGTTATATCAAAGCGTAGCGCTTTCATTTGCACAGTTAAAGCCTTATTTTCTGGCAGTTTCCAGTTATTTGCTTAATTTTGCATATTTTTGCTCAGTAATGGTTGGACTATGTTAGGAATCAAACCGGTCAATTACGTGATCACAGACACTTACAAGTCAAATCACCTCACAGATTCAGTAACTTAAGTCAGATTGTTGGTATTGTTATCCACTTAAGCTCAAGCAAGGCAATTTTCAGCAAAATCACTGTGATGTCATTTATCATGTTTTAGTCCGATTTAATGACGATTTTGTTGACCTTTTATTCCACTAAGTGAAACAATTATCCTAGCTTTGTCTATTTAGCACTTCAGTCATGCCCAACACACATATGGAATTTCTTCCCCCTATTTCTTTAGAGGGAAGTACCGATTTCTAGGTGGACGCATATTTTTGATTCGCGTGAACACAAGGTCAGAGTTTCCTCAGCAGATGTGTCACGTAATATTTTCAATGATAATGATGGGACGCGTGAACACAAGGTCAGAGTTTTCTCAGCAGATGTGTCACGGTCAATGGATGGATGTGAGATATTTCTCACTTATTGATGGATGTGTGATGATTCACACTTATTGGATGATGTGTGATGAATCACACTTATTGATGAGTTTGAAATCAACACTTTCCGCAAAAGAAATACTCGAGTGTGTTGGTTAACTTACTTAGCACAGACTTAAGCAAATTTAAAGGATTTCACTAACTGTTTTGACTTATAAGTCCACAATTTCATGGTTTTAAGTGTTTAATCACAGGATTTGCCTAATTCTTATTTTGCTAAGCCTACCGACACATCAAATGATAGAATTACTGATCGATTGGATCATATCCTATGGTCAAATCACAAGACCAGAATTATATCATGTTCCTCATAGTTTGCCCAACCAAAAACCAAAACTTTTCTGGTTTTCTTTTTCAAAGTTTATTTTAAGCACTGCAGAATTGCAAAGATTTTGTGCTTAGACTCAAGTGCCCGTCAAGTGCCTTTACAAAAGTTGTTTGGAATCACTCGATTCTAATTTACATGATTTTTATTTATTTTTTCAAATTTTTGTATATTTCTCTCCAATTTTTCAATCATTTATTTCAGCATCACTAAAAAATTCAAAATTTTGAGATTTTCATCAGGTATTCAACAAGTGTCTTCACAAAAGTTGTTTGAAATGATCTGATTCTATTTTTAGTGATTTTTATTTATTTTTCAAAAACTTTTGAGATTTTCTCTTATTTTTCAACCGAGAGTCGGTTGAGGCTTGACTGACTGACACAATGGACTCAAAATAAAATAAAATAAAATAAACATTTTTTGTGTTTTCTGAGATTTGATTGTCACTTTATTAAAGTTTTATTTATGGTCGAGAGAGGATGACCAGAACTTAACAGGACTCGAAGAAAATAAAGATAAAATCTTTTTGTGTTTTCAGGAAAAATTTTAAAGACAAAATCTTTTTGGCTTTTCAATTTGGTGTCAGAAAGATTGAAACAAAATAAAATCATTTTGGGTTTTCTATAACGAGATTATTGCACGGTAAGGAAGCGAACAAAGACGATACCTCTAAGACTACACAACCTAAGACTAAGGCAATAACTTAAAAGGAACCTAAAGGTGAGCTTACTCAAAGTTAATCATTCCTACTTATAGAACTAGGAAATTAAACCTAGAAACATCAAATCCCTTGGTGAAGAGATCTGCAAGTTGATTTTCAGAGGAAACATGAACTAAGGTAATAAGCTTTTTCTTATGACAGTCCCTTATAAAGTGATGCCTAATCTCTATGTGTTTGGTCTTAGAGTGCTAAACAGGGTTCTTACCAATGAACATGGCAACAATATTATCAATGTTAATAGGGGTGGACATGAAATTCAAACCATAGTCCAGAAGCTGATTCTGGATCCAGAGGACTTGAGAACAACAAGAGACAGTTGCAATGTATTCCGCTTCAGCAGGTGAAGTAGACATGGTTGACTGCTTCTTGCATTGCTACGAAACCAATCGATTCCCAAGAATTGAGCTCCTCCGGTGGTTGACTTCCGATCCATGTTGCAAACCCCGTAGTTGTTTTGGAGGCCTATTATTTGCGTGGAACATTTGATTTCCAGAGTTAAAGTCAGACATGGTGAAACAAGTTGTGTTTCTTCACAAAAGTGCTTAATGGGTCAAACGGGTCGAGATCCCGAAATTGCTTCAACGGATGCTAAGATTGAGGTTAATTGCTCACAACCTACAAAACAAACATCTTGAAGCTTATTTAGTCCAATTAAATCAAGCAACAATGTGAAAATTGAGATTTTCAATTATTTCAAGACTTAGAAAATTTTCTAGCCATGTTCTTGAGCATAATCACTAGGTCAAAATCAAATTTCACGAAATCAAGTTTTTATTATACCAATAGTTTAGGAATTTGCTTAGAAACAGATTTGTTAACTACAACAAGCTCCGAAAACCACTTAATTTATGTGAAATAGGATCAAATAGTGATTCTTATGAAAAACTTCCAAGAACACAATTTTTGCTCTAAAATCTTCAATACTTGATGTTTTTTAGTGATTCAAGTTGCTATCATCCCTAAATCATGAGTCTAACATGTATGCATGTTCAATTTTGACTCAAAATCAGTGGAAGATGGACTTTATTTTTCAAAAGAAATGCACAACACGTATGCTCTGTGTTCGCATAAATCTGAAAAACTCAAAAAATTGACCCATTTATTGTGATTATTGATGAAAACTAAGCATTCCAACAAATTCCTTGGGAAATTTCGTTCAAAATAGGTCAAGGAATCAAGCAATCGAACTAGATTTTATGACTTGAATGAGTGATTCTTCAAGTTTTTAAGAAAAACCTCAAGAACATGAAGAACAATGGCTCTGATACCATTTGTCGGGACCAATTTGGAGCCTTTACTCATCCAATACACAGATCCAAGTGCGGAAATCATGAATCCATGATCAAATCATAGTTGCTTGCTTGTTGAAATCCTTAGATTTCATGTTTGAAACTCAAAAACACGAGGGTTTTCACACACAAGTGCTCTCTCTCTTCAAACAGCCGTCCAGGAGCTTATTCTAGGGTATTTCCATGTTGCTATTTATACTGGAGAGATCACAGGTCGTGATTGCACTGAATCAAGAGAATGTTATTGAAGTTAGTGAATTTTATGACATCAGACTGACGAGATCGCCAAGAACAATGTTGAGATCGCCAAGGCTAATGCTGAGATCGCCAAGGCCACTTGGTGAGGTCGCCAAGCCTAGGTGAGGTCGCCAAGACTTGGTGAGCTCGCCAAGGGTTGGCGAGATCGCCAAGGGCAAACCTCCAGATCGCTAAGAGCAAAGGCCAGATCGCCAACATTCTTGGTGAGGTCGCCAAGAATGTTGGTGAGGTCGCCAGGAATGTTCAGAAATCACTAAGTACACTCCGGAAATATCAATTATCATTATTGAATCACTAAGGGTTGTTATTACGAAGACACATTCAATTATTAACATTTTCCAAGTAGATTATCATGAAATGACCCAGAACTTGGATTCAGACTTTCACACTGCAATTGAAATGTACAAGGGCAATTTCTTTAATATCAATGATCAACACAAGTTAAGACATTACATATGAAGCACAAAAAATCAAACACTTGAGTGATTATCAGAATCATTAAGAGAATTGTCCAAATACAAAATACAAGTTAAAGTGAAAGATTTACAATTTGAGCACAATAACTAAGGATGCTATGTTTGAGTTGCAACCAATCCTATAAAGATCTTACAAATTCGAATTAAATAATTACATTTAATTCAATTCTTATTACTATTTTTAAATCATGTACATAATAAATCTCATTCCGTTAAATACCAGTTAATCCTGTTAAGGATTTAATATTCGTTGTCCAATTTGTAACTCTTATGGGAATTCGTTAGTCACGTTAATTTACCGGAAGCGTACACATGAAATCCCAACACCAATAGCCACAATGACAAATTTCATGTAGTGGTCTGACGGAGAGAGAATCGTAGGGTTTTTATGCTCGAAATGAAGGTTCACAGCGAATACCGAATACGAGTGAAGAATGAAAGATGGAGGGAATGGCGTGTGGTGGTTTAGGGGGAAGTGGGTTTAGGGTTGGGTGGGATTAAAATCAGAGTTAAGTACAAATTTTGATGGAGGAAAAAAATTTCAATGACATTTTTGCTAGAAAAACAAGCGTATAATCATTTTGAGAAAAAAAATGCAAAAAGATAGAATTACAAGTTAGAAAAAATAGAAAATATTAAAATTACAAAAAGAAGTTAGTACTTTTTAAACCATGATTTTAAATACTAAAACTAAAATTTAAAGTTTATTACATATGTTACATTTATTTGCATGTAACATATAAAAACTAAAAAGTAATCCATAACGATATGGAAGAGTCATGAAATATGCAAAAAGATGATATTGTTTATGTATAAAAATAGAAAAATCCAAGTGTTACATCAATGACCCTTAAATAAACATTAATGACCTAACTAACAATTAAACACAGTAATTGTTCATCATTGACCAACCACCATAATTGATCATCAATAATTCTAATTAACCGTTAAATGTTATTTTTTTAACAACATTGATTGTCACATATTTTTCTTTTTAATGGTGATTGGAATTAGTGACAGGGGCTGAAGGACCTCCCATCCAATCATCTCCAACTCCAATCAGTGGTGAGATTATCTGGCACGTCCCATAAGGGACGCTCGTACATCAACCGTGCACACAACTGGGTCATCAATTCAGGAGAAAGCTGGCCACTGCCTAAAAAACCCCTGGGAGGATCGAACCCATGACCTCTCAGTCACAAGCCCTATCCACCCCTCCATGTCCATTGAACCAAAGCCCAAGCCCTACTTGACCATATATAACTCTCGTTTTTTTTAACGATGGTTCATTAAAGAGAAGGGCACACACCACTAGCAAGGAGCTAGTGGCAGCCAAAACAACACATTACAGCGAGAATGAATACGAAGTTTTCCAATCTATAACCCGAGACTTACATTGATTAACAAACCACAAAAAACTCAAACTCTTAATTTCATACATAACCCTATGGAATGAGGGCGAGCACCTATCAAAGATGATCTTATATCTCTCTTTCTAAATGCACCAATTCTGGTGAACATGATGGTGTTAACCGGCATCACCTTCCAATCCGCCGTTGAAGTCTCTTTATATATCTTCACCAAATTATCGAGCGAGAAAATAAGCATTGGGGGAATACAACACCACTGGGTCACCAATTGCCAGATGTGGTTAGCGAAGGGCCATCCTGTGAAAATATGCTTGATGGATTCCTCACCTTCCTTGCAAAGAGAGCAAACCGTTGAAGCGATCGAGATGTTCCTCGTCACGAGAGCGTCAATGGTGGGTAAACAACCAAGAATCGCCCTCCAGATAAAAACGTCCACTTTAATCAGAACCGCTTTACACCATTAAAGAATAGATCTCCTCTTGTATGTTAACAGCCATAATAAGGTCCCTAATTTCTTTAATGGAAAAAACACCCTAGTTATTACCTTGCCACCTCCATAAGCCATCTGATTCCACCAAAAAATCTTGAAGGTGCACACCCATTTTCATCAGATCCTCTTCTACATGCGCTATGACCTTCCAAACTCCACCTATATTGCTCCAAATCTGGACGAGGGCTTGAATCAAATTTCTAGAATGAACGCCAAAAATGACCTTGCGCCATAGTCTATTTGTTTCCATCTTAAACCTCCAAAACCATTTTGAGACTCACAACCATGTTAATGTTCAAACATAAATAAATCAGATTCAAACAAGAATTCATGTCTATATATAAATACAATACCAAATAGAAGCTCGAAATAGTGAAAAACACTGACCTTCGACTCGTCGAATGCTTCAAATCTTCAAAGGGCTTCAACGGGGCTTTCTCTGTATTTTTCTCTGATCTCCAAGATGTTTTGAATGGTCGAAATGAGCCCTCTATTTATAGGGGTCGAATTCTAAAAACTTCCAAAAATGGGTCGTGGCTTCAATTGGAGACTCACGGCCGTGAAGTGGGACTCACAACCTAGCCTTGGCTATGAAGTGGGACTTACAGCTATAAAGTGGGCCTCACAGCTTGGCTTGGCTTCTCACGGTTGGGAACTGATCTTTCACGGCTTGAGCTTGGCCGTGAAGTGGACCTCACGGCCTGGGCTTGGCCATGAAGTGCTTGTTCTCGATGATGACTTGGATTTCCTCTACAATGACCTGGTCAGGCCATACTCACGGCCTGGGCTTGGCCGTAAAGTGGACCTCACGGCCTGGGTCAACTTTGACCAAATTTTGACTTTGACTTTCAAGGATGACTTTTTGACCCAAACTTTGAATTTTTGACTTCTCTCAATTTTCTTCGTTTTCTCGTCTCTTTCTTCGTGACAAGCCTGTATTCACCTGTAACTCATGATATTTATCAAAAACGTTCATAACTTGACAATTTAGATATATATCCCCCCCCCCCCCCCGATTCGATCCGAAAATCATCAATTTTTAGTATCCAAAACCACACACATCAAACATCCCCATACTTAAACATTGCTTGTCCCCATGCAATGCATTTTATTCTTGACAGTACAACAACTCAATTTTAACCACATAGACGTTTAAATATACATATACGGTCCATAATATTTATAATCAGTACTAGGGTTTACATCCTCGCAAGTTTTAATGATTTGAAATCTCACAAAATCTCTCAACCAAATATTGCGAACCATTTTCCTATTGTTTCACTCAACTCACCATTTCACTCGACCTATGGGTTTGATTTTTGAAGTGAATGCTCAATTCAAGCACATCTAAGTGTTTCTTGGGTTTATATATACGATCGTGATGCCGAGTTCGTTATGAGATCCCACGAAAGAATAGAGGGGGATACTCAAACGTTTGCTCACATCTAAGGGTGTGTGAGATACCACCCAAACATATAACTTGTCGTATACGTACAACCATGTCACAATTTTCAGTGTGATTTATTACTATTTTTTCTTTTGCATGATCTAGGGTTTTACAACTTTTCAATACAAGACTAAGATTTTGATTTTTGATTTTTTTCATATATATATTCTGGAGTTATGCAGAAAGTCTAGTATCTTCGGACAATTGACGACCCAGAGAAGATCCAAAACGACTCAAGGCGATTAATTTCACATGGTCTCAACATAAATCTAGAACCTATCTTAGACATATGACATCCCTCATATATGAATTTTTTCATTCTTTCCTATATAAATAAATATATATCTATAGGCTCATCTCACAAGGGGAATCGGGTGAATGGGTTTTTGTTAGTTCCAAAGACTCGATCGAAAGACTTTGATCATGTGATTTTTGTAAAAACTACTTCTGAGGAAAATCGTTCTTGCTACTTGTAGACATGATAAGGCATGAGTAAATAATCTATGATTTATGTTAAAACGCTGTACTTCCGTGTCATGCGAGATAGGGATAAAAAAATATTCAAAATTTAGGGATTTTCAGGCCTTTGATGTGGTGTGGGAGTTATATTGTATCTGCTTAGCAAACCCTTGCCATCCTCATACTTAGAAGATTGCATTGTCCTCAATGCAGAAAAAATAAAAGCAAGCAAGAAGGGTTGGATAAAATGACTCCCTGATTTGTGATTGCCACATGTCCTCATTTTTGCACACATCAAACACCCGGCTTTTGCATCATTCCATGTATTAAGCAATCGAATTCCTGAAAATTAAAACACACAAAAATAAAATTAAATTAAAAGGTAATTTAAACCATCGGGTTATCTCCTGGAAGCGCTTAACTTATTAACGAGTCATTAGCTAAACTCGGCCGCCCATCTCAATCAGGCGGCTTCACCTTTATCTGCTTCCCACTAAGCCCATGTGGACTCTTTCTCCTTTCATTCCAAGAAGATAGTGTGGTGATTGAGTAAATTTTAGCATCATCGAGCCACCAACTTTTAAATCTCCCAGGTCCAAATTTGTTTGACCTGAGATACTGAAGGAGATAGTCATAAGAATTGGGGATGCTCGGGCAGCCCCATACTTCAACATTTGGCCCCCATACTTCAACATTTGGCCCCCATACTTCAACATTTGGCCCCCATACTTCAACATTTGGCCGATACTCCTCAGCAAGTATTGCAATCTGTGGCTTCTGAAGGTTTGGTGGCGATCCACTCTCATGCTTGTCCACGGGTTGGTGGTCAAAGATCTCTGGAGTTGATGTGAAATATCCCCTAGCGACTCTATTTCCACCACCATGTCAACTACTTTTTTTCTAAGTCATTATGAGGCTTTAGTGGTGCATCGGTTTTCGCAAGATCTTGTGCTGGGTCGAATGTCCCATTTTCCTCAACTACGAGTGGCATGGTGAGGCTCTCATCTCCTGGTTCCATGATCATCTCGGCCTCAAAGGCTTCCTTTTTGTCTGGCGGCTCTTCCTTAGGATCCCCATACGGGTTCTTCCATATCTGCACCTTCGAACATTTCGTCATCTTCCCCCAGTAATGGTGCATCCAATTGCTCAGCTTTGAATTCAGCTAGCGTTACTACATCCAGTGCCATCTCATTTTCTATCTGTGATTCCTTCGGTAAGTCTTGCAACGTATCCTTCTCGTTGAATGTTGGAGAAGTATAGTATGATTCAAACGAGTCACATGCAAACGCGTCATCTTCATATCAGTCAACGATGGGAATAAATGCCTTCATTGATTCAGCGTTGTAGGTCTGATCCTCATCAGTCTTTGGCTCAATATCGGTTTCGCAATGATTGATGAAAGACGGAGGTTCATTTTGCTTGAGGTAATGTGGAATTGGAAGTGGGACATATGCGTTATCTTCTTCATATTCGAATTGCTCATTGTCCATTACCGTCCCCATTTCCAGGTCTTGTTCACACCTTTCTTTATATGTGAAGGATTGCTCTTCACTCCTGTATTCCTCCTCAGTGATTCCCATGTGTTGCCCGATTACTCTGAGTTGGTCATCCACACGACTAGATAGTTCCTCGGGAAAATTAGGCTCAACTTCATTTTCTCGCAAATGGTGCCTTGTTTCTTCAGATAGCTCAGTAGCTTTCCTGCTATGCTCGGTCGAACTCTCCATATAATCAATCATTTCTTTCATCATCTCATGGAGGTTGGGTCCTTCCCCTGTATAAAGGCAGTATTGTGTGTTGTGAGGATCCCCGCAGAATTCGCACCATTCGCTTGTAAACACTTCATCGTGATCACGATAGTATTATGGGTAGTAATCCCCGTAGTAGCGCTCCATGGGAATTATCGCAGATGTCGCTCAAATCGAAGAGATTACGAGTGCGATATAGGATTGAAGAAATTAAAATGACAAATATTAAAAAAAAATATATACACAAATAGAAGAAAACAAACATTCACAAAGCTAAACTGCTAATTACAACTATTCTTAACGCTACCGTATCCCCGGCAATGGCGCCAAAACTTGATGTGTTATTTAGTGTATATGAAAAGTAGGGTCCTACACTATCAAATTTTAAATTTATATACAGGTTATCCACTAGGGGACTATACCAACACACTAAGACAAGTATACCTGTCGTGCGTAGCACAGTAATGGTAAACATCGGATTAATAATTCAACCATATTGTATTTTTTTTAAATTGAATTTTAAATTAAGAAATCTAAATTAGTGAAAATGAAAGATAATGTTGATGTTTGAAAAAGCAGATATTTGGTAAAGGTTCACTTAGGCGTAGCTCCTCCAACTTAGGTTTGACAGATGTACCGGTAATGCGTTATAACTTATTTCTGGGATAAACTGGGCTCCTAAGACAAGGCTTACCTAGTTCCTATGGATGGGTTCACAGTTTATGGTTATAGACACGCCCTAGACGGTTACTACTATACCATGGTTAAGTACTGATAAGGTTGCGGTTTATGAAGTGCCCTAGGCTGGGTCCCAAGTTATTAGTGGCTCAACTCACAACTGGTTGAAAGGTTAGGATAGGTATGGCCCTAACGGTCCTAGAGTTTTGAAGTAGTTATGATTAGGTTGACAGGTTGACCTAGTAGGTCCTAGACACGACTAAGCAGGAACAGACCCGACCTATCGGTGAATGCATGACTACTTGATAATGGCAAGGGTATGTACTAGATAAGGGTAAGGTGATTTCTCACTCAAACTCTATGGTGGACTTCTAATTGAGTTTTAGGGTTTCCCTGATGATCGTGACTATTTCTAGTTCACGCGTACGCTGCAGATTCTGTTATTCGGCTATACAATAGTCTCCTAATGATAGATGCTTTGCAAGCTAGGGTTAGGGTTACACTAGACTAGAGATTACCAGAAACAATAAAGGAATTTAATTCATTAACCATATCAATCAAATCGTAACGTTTACTTCATAAATGCAAAATATAAGCAAAACCGATACGATATAAAGTCAAACCATGGTTGGATTCGCCTCGCCTAAGCGATACGATAAGTTTAGCCAACCATGTTAATGTTCAAACATAAATAAATCAGATTCAAACAAGAATTCATGGCTAAATATATATACAATACAAAATAGAAGCTCGAAATGGTGAAAAAACTGACTTTCGACTCGTCGAATGCTTCAAATCTTTAAATCTTCAAATGGCTTCAACGAGGGCTTTCTCTAGCTTTTTCTGTGTTCTCCAAGATGTTTTGAATGATGGGAATGAGCCCTCTATATTAGGGGTCAAATTCTAAAAACTTCCAAAAATGGGCCATGGCTTCAATCGGAGACTCACGGCCGTGAAGTGGGACTCATGGCCTGGCCTTGGATATGAAGTGGGACTCACGGACGTGAAGTGGGCCGCACGACCTGGCTTGGCTTCTCACGGTTGGGAACTGATCTTTCACGGCTTGAGCTTGGGGTTTGGTTTCTCATGGTTGGGAACTGATCTTTCACGGCTTGAGCTTGGCCGTGAAGTGGACCTCACGGCCTAGGCTTGGGCGTGAAGTGCTTATTCTTGGTGATGACTAGGCTTTCCTCTACAACGACCTGGTCAAGTCCTGGGCTTGGTCGTGAAGTGGACCTCACGCCCTGGGTCAACTTTGACCATATTTTGACTTTGACTTTCAAGGTTGACTTTTTGACCCAAACTTTGACTTTTTTACTTTTTCTCACTTTTCTTCGTTTTCTCGTTTCGTTCTTTGAGCCAAGCCTATTTTCACCTGTAACTCATATATTTATCTGTAACGTTCACAATTTAACAATTTAGATATATATTCCCCTCGATTTGACCCGAAAATCACCAGTTTTTAGTATCCAAAACCACACACATCAATAGTTTTCCAAACCTCTGATAGGACGTTGACTTTCCCGCTAGTACTGTCTTCCGTTAACCATGATGATTTCGACGGACATACATTCTACCAAAGTGCTTTGAAATGGTGTCGTAGGTGGTATCATCTCGTAGATGAAGAGGTACACCAAGAATTTTTAAACCAACGATTCGCATACGTGGAAAAGCTTGGCCCTTCCAAACCACCGGACATGAGAAATATTCCTCCCACCATCTCTTCTTTTTCTTCCAAGAACTTCAAGGCATCATGAATTTGATTGAATACCATGAGAACATGTACACCTCTAACATAGACAACGTTAAAATCGGACCAATCCCTTTCTCTACATAAAGCCTTAACATTGCTTGAAGTAACCCCATCACATGCTTCTCCGAGAATTGCTCTATCAAAGAATGTGGATGGGTATTCCGCACCCTCTCTTCGGTATCTCTCCCTTGCCATCCACCACCATCGATCTAATGGAAAACCTCTTGCTCCTTTCTCTATCCGTGCTCATCCCTGTTTTAATTCCATTACGCGGTACCTGCGAGAGTTTTGCTCTAATCTTCCTTCCCCTTCTTCTTTCGACATCCTCCACATTCTTAAATCTTATGAATCCGAAGCATGCGTTGTTGAAGTGTCGTCTTCTCAGAAAAAAGGCGTCCATCATATCGCCAAGGTGACCCATCAAAATACAAATGTGATGGCAGCTTTAATGACTTTATCTTGCCACAATCGAAGAGCTCGTCGGCGACAGAGATGGAATGGCGTTCGACATACTCTAATGCGAAATTTGTATGATCAGTTTCTTCATATTTATCTTGTATGGGATTAGAAATTATTAAGGATGTTCTGTCTGGGGATTCTTGGTTTTTCTTCCCATGTGAAAGGGGAGAAGAGTCATTAGAATAGATCTGGGTGGATTTAGATTTAGGGTTTTGATGCGGAAATGAAATAATAGCATTAGTGGATATAAAATTAGAATCGTTATGAACATGAGCTTCAACGCATCATAGTTCAGAGAACTCATGATGCTAATCTGAAAAATAGATCAGAATAGGAAGAATCAAAAGATTGTATTATAGATATGTGTATTTCTTGATTTTGTTTGTGGTTTCTCTCTCTAGAAATGTTGGTCTCTTGTAGAAATTGTGAGGACTGGTTATCGAGTTTTAACATCTTTTTCTAGAAATGGTTGTATATGCATTGATGATTGGAAAAAATGAAGATTGATCCCTAATTCTTTCATCTATAAAACACTTCTGAGACTTAATATTAGTCCGGATCCGTTCTTCATTGCAGTTTCGCTATTGTTGAGCACTCATTGATTAAGGTTTAGATTTGTTTTTGAAACGACGATTTCATCAAAACAAGGGAGAACCGGAAAGCAAGGCGCTAAAACCGGGCCCAAGAAAACACAACTACATCAAAAACAAAAAGCACACCATTCTTTCAACTCAACTTTCAACCCCATAGATTCTATACAACTTTATGTGTATGAGTTTTAATTTTCTCAACCTCATAGCGGGATATTGAAATTCATTATTATGTGGCTCCGAATGTGGTTCTGAACGTGGCTCTGAATTTATATACTGTTCTTATATTGATTCTGTTTATTCTTGTTATACCCTAGATTTTAGCCCTACATTCTCGGTGCCTTTTATCAAATTTATAACCCAGGATGTCATGCATCCAGGGTTTACTTGTTTATACTGATCGATAGCCAAGTGGAAGAGGTCAAGCAACAGTCAATTCGACTTAGTCACAAGCTAGAAGACGCGTGGTGATAAAGACTCGCCGAAATACTCGGTCCATTATGGTCAAATACCGTTAGAGAGAAGATCCCAGAAATCTCGGGAAGTTAGTTAGGCTATCATTGTATTTATAGGCAGCTTAGGTCTCAATTTTTATAGTTACCATCACTTGTATTCACTCATATTCACTTAGCAACAACCGCAACCCATTGTACTCGAAACATTTTCAGTGAAATAAATCAGGAACGTGTGTTATTGTTGCTCGAGGTTTTTTGTGCCGAAAATACTTGGAGACATCCAAGGATTAAGGGATTTTTCCTCGTATAAATCTCCGTGTTCTTGCTTGCATCCTGGGAATTCATTGATTGTGTTTGCATTCCATTTACTATATCCTTGAATCTAAATTGTTTTAAACGATTTCATATACTTTGCATCCTAGGCACCATACCTCACAAACTAATTTGGTAACATAATTATGCCTTGTAATTTTTAGCCAAAACAATTTGGCACCCACCGTGGGGCAATTGGTGTCAATTTTCTTTTAACACTTGCAAGATTTATCTTAAACATGGTTTTTACAAAAAAATTCCAAAAAATGTCGACACTACTGAATTCCTCGAATGCATCCGCTCCTGTAAACACTTCATCATCGACCAGCATTGTCTCTCCTCCACCACCACCAAGGTTCAACACATCATTTGGAGATACCATGAAACGCAGCACCGGTCAATCACTCAACTTTGGTGTTATGGGATCAGGACGCGGCATGGAACCTCCAGTCATGGTCTCTAATGATGAATTCCTCTCCATGTTTGCAAAAATGCAACATTACATGGAACAACAACAAAAGGTGAACCAAGACATGATGGGTGAAGTGGCTAGGTTGAGATCAGAAGTAGCAAGTAGGGATCGGACTCCTCTGTCCCCTATTCGTCCCACGAAGTTGAGCTTCAGCACCCCAGAAACAGTTCTAACCCTCCTGAGGACATTATCCAAATGGATGAGGGACTCACGGCTTCAGCTCTTGCAAATCCTTGGGCACCACTGCCCAGAATGCGGTAACTGAGAAACTCAAATTTTAATATTTAATACTAATGGATCTATGCAGGATGCAGGTGTCAGCCCGACAGTGGCCAAAGAACTTCAAAAGTTAAAGGAGATGATCTCAAGCGTGCCCGGGGTAGTTTAGCCCATTCCAGAGGTGGCACCCTCAAGTCACAAGCTTTCTCGGTTTGCACCCCCAATATGTGATGCGGAGATCCCTAAAAGATTCCGGACACCTAACATGAATCTCTACGATGGTACAACAGATCCTGAGTAACATGTGGCACAGTACATGGAGAGGATGGAAGTGATCTACATGCCTCCTGACATTAAGGAAGCATGCTTGTGCAAGGGGTTTGGATCCACACTCATTGTATTAGCCCTGAAATGGTTCCTTAGCGTTCCACCTTTCTCTATTACCTCTTTTTCGGATTTAATTAACTTATTTAATAACCAATTTTGTTGCAGTCGTAGTTTTGAGAAACCGATGAGTGATCTATACAAGGTAACCCAGGATGTGAATGAATCTCTTAAGAATTATGTGAGCAGGTTTGGTAGGGAAGCCTGGATATCCCTAACATGGATATGGATACGGCAGTCCACGCGTTCAAGATGGGCCTGAGAAAAGATTCACCATTTTATGAAGACCTTGTGATGAATCCTTGTCATAAACTAGATGAAGTAAGGCATAGAGCCCTACGCTTCATCAGGCTTCAGGAGGACAAGAAAAAAAAGGAAAAGTTGAAGTTTCCCCAGAATACGGGCACTCGAACAGGAAATCAGACACAACGCATCCTAGGTCTCAGAGGTCCAAACCATATTCCAGACCCAATAATCCTAGGGTCAATAGAGTCGACCAGGTTGATGAGGAAGAGCAGGAAGAATATCCTACTTTTAACAAACTTTGTTTTAGTACTCATGTTGCAGGTATCATCAATGCCATGCAAGACCTGGGTGCAAGGCAAGGTGGCCCTGGAAGTCTGAAAAATCTGCATCCTTGAAAGATAAGTCTAAGTGGTGTGCCTACCATGAAGACTTTGGTCATTTGACCGAGAATTACATAGAAATGCACAAGGAAATAAATTATTTGCTGAGCAAAGGTTACCTGAAAGAACTCTTGGGAAGAAGGAAGGATAAATCCAAGGGAGCCATCCAGGGAGCAAGATCCAAGGATATCACTCAAACCCAAGATGCTATTTACAGATGGAGAATCTAATGTCAGGGGGACAGGCCTAGGAATCATACCAAAATTGCCACAAGGGGACATGATAACCCTGGCTATTATGTGTGGATTACAAGCAACCAATAATGAGGCAAAATATGAAGCCTTGATTGCCGGGATGCAACTAGCTCTACATCTTGGGATTCAGCTCCTCCAGGTACATGTCGACTCCTTGTTTTTAGCTAACCATTTTAATGGATCCTATGCAGTGAAAGGAGAAAAGTTGGTCAAGTACCTGGAAATAGTGAAAACTATAGCCCAGTATTTTCAAATTTTAATATACAACAAGTACCTAGAGAAGAGAATGTTGAGGCAGACGCATTGGCAAATTTGGGCTCAGCATTCAAAGCTTTGGAGGGCACACACATCCCTATAAACCATATACTAAGTCCGGCTGTTAATCAGGATGGGAGCTTAGAGGACAGTGATCCTGAGGGCAAAATCCAAGTATCCAGTACCCAGGGTGATCATCATTTTGATTCTCTAAAAGCCAATGCATCCTGGACCAAAACTATAATCCAATCCCTACAAGCTAGCTCCATACCAGCAGAAGAAAAAGATGCTAGAGCATTCAGAACTAAAGTGGCCAGGTAAGTCTTTGTAAAAGGGAAATTGTATAAAAAATCTATTGCAGGCACATAGCTAAGATGCTCGGAGAAAGAAGAGGCCCAGGATGTGCTCAAAGATATCCATGAAGGCGAATGTGGAAACCATACTGGGGGTAGGTCCTTAATGTCCAAAATCCTGAGAACATGATACTTTTGGCCAACCTTAAGGAAGGATTCCCAGGAGTTCGCCCTCAAGTGTGATGCATGTCAGAGGCACGCCAACATTCCTCATCAGCCAGCAAAGCCCTTGTATCCTATCCTAGCATCCTGGCCCTTCATGAAGTGGGGAATGGACATCGTTGGAAAATTACCTAGGGCCCCAGGAGGAAAAGTTTTCATGCTAGCTATGACCGACTACTTCTATAAAAAAATCATTCAGTACACATTAGGTATTGTTTAGTTTATAAGAGTCTCATTCAAGTTACTTCATTCCAACGTAACCATGCGATAGAAACGAGTGGGGAAAGATCTTAGAAGAACAGAGCAAATGTGAAAGTATCGGGATAATGAAGTGTTATACCCTGGATTTTAGTCTTGTGTTTTCAGTGTTCTTTGTCAAGTTTACATCCCAGGATGTCAAACATCCAGGGTCTACTTATTTGTACTATGTAATCTATGCATGCACGGTTACCTAGCATGCTGGGGCATTGTTACTAACAATCTGTTTTAACTTTGTTTGATCTATATCCAGGTATAAACAAACGGATAACGGTCAAATGGACTTGTGTTAGAACATGTTATGTTGTCTAGTGTTAGGTCTAGGTGGTATGTCTAATTGTATAGATTGTTTTGTGTATTCTGACCTCAGCGTACCAGGGGCGGACCAGATGGTAACGCACGGACCATCTGGTACGCCAGTTATATGGTTCGCTGGTCAGACTTAGTATAAATTTGTTTAGCTCGTGTTTGAGAGTGTAGTTGTGAGAGTTGTGAGTTTAACTGTGTGTTTTCCAGTGTATTTACTCTCTGTATTCTCTCTCTGTCTAGCCGAGCTTGCAATCAATCAAAGATCTATTATTTACCTCTTGTGTTACAAATCCGATTACAATCATGCATTAGTAAGATCCTATATGTGATTTACAAGTGGTATCAGAGCTAGTTTGCTATTTTGCTATGATCTGTGATCGGTTTTATGTTTCTAGAGAGAGAAACAGCCTTTTTGGTCGAAATTTTCATCAATTCTTCTCTGTTTCACGTCAAATCTATACGAATTTTACGTCCAGAATGATTTGTGAGTGTCTACGTTGAGTTCTGCATCAAGTTCACGTTCAGAAAATCAAAAATATCAAAAATCAGTCGATTTTCGATTGGTACGCTTTTGGTCCGGCTCAAGAACAAGGTGGTACACGACTGGTCCGTAAAGCAATCTTCATCGACAGTTTGGTATGTGGTAATTGGTCTGGAAGACAATCTTCATATTTTGGTCCGTGAAGGTTATTCTTTGGTCCGTAGCAGTTACGCCGTACCATCTGGTACGTTCGACGCTTTGGTACGTTGGTAAAGTGGTCCGTTGTAGGTACGTGTTTGTATTTCTGGTACGTGTTTGGTCCGGGAGTGATTTTGGTACGTTGACCTTGTAGTTGGTACGGTGATCGATATTCTGGTACGCTAGTTCAGTTTTTTAGAAAAACAAGATGGATCCATTCCAAGCTTTTGGAGCAATGTCTACGACAGTTCAAGCTTTACTGAATTATGATAATGAGATAGGAAATACAAACAAAGTTCCTAAATTGATGAAATTTGAAGAATTCTATAATTGGAAAACTCGATATGAATCATATATTGGTGTGACGGATGTTACAGTGTGGACTCCAATGATGGGTGGTTATCAAGTTCCAAAGTTTACAACTGGTGAATTTGCTGGTCAAGTAAAGCCATATAACAAGATGAATGATGCTGAGAAAGAATCCTTCAAGTTGGAAAAGAAAGCATATTCAAACTTATCAATGGCCTTACCAAAATATATTTTACATCAGTTCAAAATGCATACAACATCAAAAGAGTTATGATGCATTGTGTCATAGATGTGAAGGCAATGCTCAATACAAGAAAAGCAAGAAAAAGGTGTTGTTGAAGGAGTTTGATAATTTCTATCACGTTTCAAATGAAACCATAAATGATCTCATTTCAATACTATCACATTTGGTTAGTTAGCTTGACATTGTTGGAGTGAAGAAGGAGGCTGAAGAATTAAAGGAAAAGCTGTTAGATGCTATACCAGCTAAATGGGAAGGTTATATCCTGTTGCTAACACATGATAAGGGATTTGATGATATTTCATTTGATGATCTTACAAGGAACTTGCTAGCTAGGGAAATAGATATGATGCGTGTTAAAACTCAACCAGCTCAAGTTCAGAATCCCGATGTGTATTTTGGTGAGAATGCTTCAACCATGCATGCAAAGGCAAAAGCTACCACAAATCCACCGACTACTGCATTTTATGTGGAGAATACTTCAAGTGGTCATGCAAGTATGTCTCGGGGTTCTTCAAGTGAAAGCTATACTAACAAAGCTCCAATGACGTATCCAGTTTATTCGAATCAATCCTCATCTGCTCCTCCATCCAATCAGAGTGCATTTTCAGCTAAGACTACAAATGATTTTATGGCACTATTTTCGGCAATGGTTTCTTCATATGATGGAGTGGTAGCAGGAAAATTGACTAGTGTTGAGCTCACAGATGAAGATTATGAGCAAATCGACCCTGATGACTTAGAACTCATGGATATCAACTGGTTAATGGCTATGCTCCTCAGAAGGGGCAAAAAGTTTATGCAAATAATAGGTCGTAAAGATTTAAATCCAGAAGGAAAGCTTGGATTCGACAAATCCAAAGTTTGTTGTTATAATTGTCAGAATTATGGTCACTTCGCAAAGGAACGCAAGTATGCAAAGAAGCAAGAAACATCAAAATTATTTCCGAAGTATGCAGCTTAGAGTTCAAAGGCATCAGGACGCAATTCTACTCCATCAAGTTCATATACAAATGCTTCGAATCAAGATTCTAAAGCTTTGGTTTCTCAAGTTGGAGAAGGCTATGACTGGGGAGCAGATTATCCTGATGAGTCTGCCTTGCTGTGTACTGAAGAAAGAGATGTGAAACATGAAGATGAACCTGCAAATCAAGAACCTGTGCAACAACAAAATCAAGAGCACGTTGTTCAAGAACCTGTTATTGAACCTGAGGCAGTTAATGTTCAAGATGATGAGTTGATGCATGATGTTTCTGGAGATGATAATGATGAAAGTTCTTGGGATACAGATTCTGATCCTGGTGATTATGTTGAGATCTTGCATAATATTAGAGTTGTCCAAGTCAAGAAGGGTTCTAAAGCTCATTTGGCTTATTTGGCTTCACAGAATAAAGACACTTTTAAGTATGAGCATTTATCAAAACGGTATGTTGATCGAGAGGATGATGATCCATCTTATTCTCCATCAATGGAGGAATCAGCAAGACCAAAAGTGACTACTGATAAAGGGAAAGCTCCGATGGTGTCTTCCGAAAAACACGTGAAACAAATATCAAGACAAAAGATGTTGGTAAAATCAGGCTCTTTCCTTGCTGATGCCAGAAAAGCTGGTAGCAGTCCACCTAGTAAGAAGCGAAAGCTGACAAATCAGTCTTCTATTCCAAATCAACCAACTACAACAACTGCAAATGCTCAAAGTTCCAGTATTCCACCTGTTAGAAAGATGATTATCAGAAATTCTTCTTCATTCTGCTTCAACCACTGTTGCTTCTACAACTTCCACTATTTCTTCTACTGATTTGAAGCTTGCATTACATCAAACAAGACTTGATGAGTTAGAGTCGACAAATCGTCAGCAAGCTAATGAAATCAAATGATTAAAGAATCTTGTTAAGGAATTGATGTCTCGGGATCAATCAAAGGATTGCGAGATTGCTCAACTTCAACAAATTTCTGAAACTCTGGGTGAGCAGCTAAATCGATTGTTAAGTGCTTTACCTGCTCAGGGGGAGAGAAGACCAAATCCATAAGAAATTTGTCAAGAAGATGATGATATTTCCAAATATTTGAATGACAATGATGATCCTGACCCTGAAGGAGGTGTTGGTGGAGATGGTTGTGGTACTGATGCAGCCGGAACATCTTCTGCTACCGAAACATCTGCTGCATCTCAAGGGGAGTCGTCGGGAAAAGAGGTTTATGATGTGACTCCAATCACAAGGTTAGAGTTAGAAGAAGGGGATTTTATAAATCTATATTCTAAAGAGCATCTTGCTGCCATCTTTGCTTTGAATGTGGATGATGTGGACAATGTTCCTTTTGCTGATCCATACAAAGAAGAGGATTCAGATGATAATGTTGATTATGAAGAGGAACGGGTAGAAGTTGAGGATATGATGGCTGAAGAATATCCAGATGATCCTAAGATTTATGGTAATTTTTCTGATGGTGATCAGTCTGGAGGGTTCAATTTCTTTGCCAGAGATGATGAAGATAAAGGTGAAGAAGAATTAAAGAAGAAAGATGCTGAGAAACAACCAGAACAACCAGAACAACCAGAATCAACTGAATCTGAGAAGTTGTCAGAAGAACAAGAGAAGAAAATATTATTTGATAAATGGTTGAAGGAGCAGAGAGCAAAGAAGTTACAAGTAGTGAAACCTACGAAAGATGTTGATCAGAAGAAGTTTTTTGATAGAAAAGGAGGAGAAGCCACTGGAAATATAATATGCTGGATGTTCGATTCAGAACTTAAGTGTTATGCAATAAAGAAGGAGTCTGGAGTTTTATATTTGAAGAATGCTCTAAGATTTAACACTTCGCCAGTTTGTGATGTTCGGGAGTTATCCAGAAAGTCGTTTCTGAACTATGGAGGTAATTAGTTGGTAGAGGTTTTCAAGAACAAATTGCTAGAAGAATATCAAGGAAAGTTAAGATTTATAATTCCACAGAGGCCGTAGTATTCTGATCATCCAACTGATATTCATCCTAAAACTGGAAGACCGATTGTGATCTTAAAGTACAAGAAGCCTGTTCAGCTGAAGAAAATACCGTTGAAGAAACTTGAACAAGATTTTATCAAGACTTTAAGATAGTGGTATTACGATGAATATACTGGAGAAGCGGTGATTGTGGTCAAAGAAGACAACAAGGTGGTGAGAATCTTTGATCCTATGTGGTTGATCAATCTGTTAAAAGATGATATAGACAAACTCTATCACAACAATATTTTGTATAAGGCTGAGAATTCTGAACAAGCCTTACAGTTTCAGAAAGTGATTAGAGTATGTTTTGCTTTTGGGATTCATGCTGGAAATAATCGAAGACATCATTGGAAGAAGACTGAGTCAAAAGCTTCTCAAGACTAGCACAAGACAAGGGGGAATTTGTTAGAAC